>JAPYMA010002406.1:0-57443 GCA_035041965.1 Anisakis pegreffii
TTATTACGTATTGCTGTTTAGAGTGCGACCAACATTTGAAAACAGGGTGTTCATTCAGAATCACAGGCATATCCTTCAGTTGTCTCTGCAGGGAATTCCTTACAAACAGTCTTTGGCACCTTTGAGAATTAACTGCAATAACTTGCCCTTGAGGAGTTGTTTCATCACTTATTATTATGGTTATTAATATTATTCTTAATATCATTATTATTTATCAAAATGCGCATTGCAACGCATACTCATTTGTTCATCATCAGCAATAATAATAATAATAATAATAATAATAATAATAATAATAATAACAATAATAATAATAATAACAATAATAATAATAATAACAATAATAACAATAATAATAATAGTAATAATAATAATAATAATAATAATAATAATAATAATAATAATAACAATAATAATAATAATAATAATAATAATAATAATAATAATAATAATAATAATAATAATAATAATAATAATAACGATAATAATAATAACAATAATAATAACAATAATAATAACAGTAATAATAATAACAATAATAATAACAATAATAATAACAATAATAATAACGATAGTAATAACAATAAAATATACAAATATAATAGCAAATATAATAATAAATATAACAATAATACAACAATGGTAATTCATCTCACTGCAGTATTCAAAAAGAACAGATTAAGGAACACCCAAAATTTGTTGAAAACAGTTCTATTCTGTTCTTTTGGGCTCAAAATCGGCTTTATTCTGTTCCAAACTGTTCCTTCCTCAGTTGCAAACAGTTCTACTCTATTCCATGGAACAGAACAGGAATAGAACAGTTTGACTGGAATAGAGGTCACTAATTGTGATCCATGAACATCACCATTGCTCACGCCGAGCGTTTTAACTCTCGTATCTTACCAATTGGCGACGAAATTTAAAATTGATTTCTGTAGAACTCAATTTCGGTTACAACATGCTATATATCACGAATATTAATTTTTTCCTGTCGAGTAAGTACCAATTCAAATTATTTGTTGAATTTTTGCACTTAACGCGAAATCGAAAATCTCGAATATATCTCGATTACTGGCGAATATGTTAGTTATGTTTTATTCTCCTGAATCTGCGCTACAAAATGATATATGAATGGGCCAGATTCATTCCCACTGAATGGGTAAGAAGTTCACACTTCTGAATATATGTCAAATGAAAATCCCACTTCCGTCACTTGGTGAACTGTCACTCCGTTCATAATTGGCGAAGTGTGCGTATTACTATATTTTTGAAAAGACTAGACCGCAGTCTGATGGTGCGCATTTATCTACAATACAGACACTTACTGTGGTGTATGAATATACGAAGTGGGTGTTGTGAGTAGTGTTTGCAAAATGTCGACCATTTTCTAAATGCCGAGATTGGTATTAATACGGTATCGTTTTTTAATACCTATACGATACTGGTATTGAAGAGCAACTTTTGAAACAAGGAGATGACTTGTTCAACATATTCTTTTTGAGACAGTTTGTTCATAATTATTCAGAAAACAATGTATTTGACAAATCACTCACCAAGGCTTTTAATAAAAAGTTAAGCAAAAAAAGTGTTATGAAAATGGTCTCACTACGCTTCCTTTCGCTCAATGCTCCAGTCGTGATGGATATACTACCGAATTCACTTAAAATGTCTCATGGCATGAATACCGTAAATACCCTGGATATCGACACAACGAATCTCAAGATCGGTACTGCTTTCCTAGTACCAATATTCGGTATTATCGAGATCTCGTGCAAACACTAGTTGTGAGGAGTATAACAGGGGACATTTTAAATACTGTTATGGGGGTGCGAGGACATCTTAAAATTTTGTAGGGGCTGCGGACTAGAAAAAAGGCTAAGAACCACTGTTGTAGGCGTTTGTTGAGTATCGAAGCAGTCCACGAATAACTACACATATTCAGTTAACAACAACACTAATCCAATGCTTACGATACTCGCGTGTGTGATCACCGCATGATTCATCCAAAAAAATATCTGGTGATAGAATTTGTCACGAGCTGTATTACTCAAAAGATGTGAGTCGAATTGCAACCGATCTTTATGTATTCTTGCACCATTTTCAATTCCGGTTTTTGGATGCATTAACATCTGCAAGTCTGTTATGCGTAGAATTATCACGAAACAGGATCGTAATGCTTCCTTTGGTTTCGACGAGAATATCTTAAAAAGAATTCTTAATTCTCTTGGAATGTTCATAATACACCATCTTGATGGCCAAGTTGATAGATGGCCATTCATGGATTATTTCATAATTTAAACACTGAAGCAGCGGTATAGACTAGGTGGTTACGCGAAGCAAGTGAATTTTGCTCATTACTCTTCCGTTTATTCCGTTTCCTCAGTTTTAATTTTTTTTCATTCACTGACTCCACGGCATGAAATTTGATATGTCATTCTGCTACAGTTAGTTGTTTTATTGGTAAGCACGCAAAATAATTGTAATAGCCATTTCAATGATTTAATCTCTCTAACTGGATTTATATTCATTTAACCATACAAACCTTACCCAAGGTAAGGTTTGTATGGTTGAATTCTAGGAGCATTGTGATTGTTATGCGATGGAATAATGCTCCTTTTGTTATCACCCATCGCATGTTCTATCGATTGATTTGCACTGCCTACGAGTTTCACAATGATATCGATCTTCATGTTGGATCATTTTCATTTCAATTAGGCGTTTCTCAAGTGTTTCTCTTGCAGAGAATGGATTTTGAAGGAGGTGAAGGAAATCAGCTGAGCTCGTCTATTAGTATCAATATTCAGCGACTTAGTCAGTATGGTTAGTGCAGTTTATTTCATTTCGTATGAGTGCACATGGAATAAAAAATCCGTTCATGAGGAATCATGTCATTGTTTGATTGATTGACCTATTCTATAAATTTGCCATGAACCACTCTAATATGGAAATGAAGATAATTTCAGTACAACAACTGGAAGTGTTGGTTGCAAAAATCGGAGGTGGTGAAGATGGTGAACGTTTACGGGAATCAATTGCTGACGTTACGGCACAAGCTAATCAACTAAGCAAGGAAACGAATATGTTAATGAAGAAACTCGTCAACTTTTCAAATGAAAATGTATGAACTACGTTCCTTTATCCATTTATCCACCTCGTTCTTCTAACCGATTACAAACACCGTGATAATATCAGTGTAAATCGAGTATTATCCAATTTAGTCGTTCAGTCGGGGAACACATACAACAGGTCTTATGGTTATTTCAATAATTTAATCTCTTTGACCGAATTTATGTTCATGTCTTTTAGGTTGAATTCTGTGGACATTTTACTTAAATCATTTGTTCAAATTTTGCTTGCAAGTTTAAGCCTATTTTTCGTGTCATTTTCGTGTCAAGTTTAAGCCTGTCTTCATCCCCATATTTCATTTCACCATTACTCTTTATTCTCTTGAACTATACAAATTCTTTCCTATCATCAATCCGCTTCATCCGTCTTGAACTATCATATTCCAGTGGTATGCTTTCTGAATTACCACTCGCAACTTTGGGTTTTTTTTCTGTCGAAACGTCCACACCGATTTTCAATCTTATCTCGTTGGTTTTCTTCACTTTTTTTTATCATTTATTTCATTTTGAATTCTCAATGTCAACTGATGCTATAGTCATGTCAGCTTGTTACAGCGTTCCGTATCGTCGTTGAAGGTTCAGAGAGAAAGGTTGATGGGCGAATTGTTAGCAGTATTGAATCGACTACAAAGCGCTCAACGAAGTGCATCAACTCGTGAAAAAGAGACCATGAAAGCAGTTGCTGCTCAAGATGAACACGTCAGCCAACAGGTTGTTTATTCCGTAACTACGATTATAAATATCTTGAAAGACGACACTAATGGCATTAACAACATAGTTAAATCTTACATCAGCTTCACGTGAGCCTGTGCCTTAATGATTCGCTTCGAATACCTGTACGTATTTTATAGAATGTCGTGTCTTGAATGGGCATTTTGTCAAATAATTTTCAGATTGAGAGATCATCTGAAACAGAAATTCAACAGAGAAGGCAGCTTCAAATTCAACATCAGCAGCATTTGAATGAATTGAGAGATAGGAACGAGGTTAGCGCTTACTTCGAGTTATTTTTTAACAAACAATTTATTTGTTTTTTCATGTTGTAAAATTGATTATGCACGTGGCTCTCGAGAGAGCTTTTTTCTTGTCTTTTTTTGTGTCGATCTGCATTAAAACTTTTCTATTTGCAATGGTCAACTCGGTTGTATGAATGCAACGTATTAAACGATTTTAAGATGACTGTACAGTTTGGGTGCATTTTCAGACAATGCGACAATTAGAGCAGGACATCGGTGATGTAACACAGATTATGAAAGATTTGGCTCGTATTGTTCACGATCAAGGAGAAATCGTGGACAGTATCGAGGCGAATGTGGAACATGCGGCTATGCACGTTCAACAGGTTGGTGTAGTAAATTTGGTTCATTCATCAATCGATTGATGGTTCAGTTCATCGGACTTGGAACTGTGCAGCTGCATTCTGTCCATAAAATTGAGTAGCGTTCTGGGTGAAAGCACTGAGAAATTCGACTTTTTTGAGCTTTCAAAAATGTTTCGAACAGCTGTCAGTGCATTGCACGCCATATGGATGTGAAATTCTTTTATGCATAAGTAATTTATGACATCAAAGTGTATGAAAAAAATTTCAGGGCGCAGTTGATGTCCGTCGAGCAGTATTCTATCAACAAAAAGCTCGTCAGAAGAAATTCTTTGTTTTCATATTTTTCATTCTACTTATTGCCATTATTGCACTTGTTTTATACTTTTTTGCCAAATGAACTATCGTCAACTCACACACATCACTCAACTTGTGCACACGCATTCAAGTTCCTATATATTCAGTCTTTTCTCCATTCCACTGTCTTTTCTATCTTCCTTCATTCGAACTGATGTACATAAAATTTTACAAAACGATAAAAATCCATCACAAATCGGTACATCTTCCCCTTTTTTGTTGATTGTTTTACGGGACTGTTGTAGATTCCTGTGATTTGTTGCTGCGTCATTGCAGTAGCGTTGGCGCATAATATATACACGTTGATAAGAATCTGTTCATGTGATGTTTTATCGATGAAGGGAAGGAATGAAGAATGTGATAAAGATTGAGTGATGCTGATGTGATTTCATCAAATATGTATTAATACAATTTTCGTTATTGTCCAGCGTGTTGTCGGCATTTTTCGTGCATTCGTTCAATTGTCATCTTCATTTTCACTCACTCCGTTTTTCATGTGAATAGTCGAAAATATCGGTCAGTAAGAAAGCCCTGCATAAATGGACGACTGGCTGTGAATATGTAATTATAATTCTTTCAAAATGTTTATTGGATGTTAACGTGAATTCCAGATTCAGAGAATAAATTAATGTTGAGGTATGGGGAGTGAAAACTATTGGAAATGTAATTGTAAATTATTTGAAAGTTATGTAATTATAAATGTAAACATGTAGAGGAAGTTTGAAGCAACGTGACATTGAGGAGTTTTGATTGTGTTGAGGGATCATGGTTTTGGCGTTTCGTATTTCTGTTGATAAAAATGATTCGACGAATTTAAGATGATTCCAGAACATTGCGAATGTTTGTGAGCTTCTATTTATTTGGATGTGTTATCATTATATCGTATAAAATCGAAATCTTTTGTGCATACCACGTTCCATTTTTAATCATATCACTTTACTTGTATGCACACATTGTTCGATCTTTCTCAAAAAGATCGACGATAGTCTTTCCATCAATCAGCTTATACTGACTAGTAATGCTCGCATTTTATGGGAGTAAACTTACAGATTTCGTCAACTTTTGTGATCGGCGTTTTTCATTCATTTTTTTCGTAGGATTGATTCTTTTCATGTATTTGTATAGTTTTATGGCACAGGTGACATGGATTTTTATCGTTGGATGCTTCTGCAGTTGTTTGAAATTTTGTAATGTGAAATTGTTTTGTTTTCTTCTTTAGAGCTTATTTATTTACAGTATGAAATGACAATTGCGACAATATGGCAATTTATTTCAAATATTTATTCTCAATAAACACTTCATCAGGTTTACCTGTTGTGAATGTCTGAAAAACGTAATAGTGTGTCTGATACCTTTATAAAGCCGTTCTCCTACTCATCTATGTGACTGGGAAGAACCTATCGCCATGCCTGAAATTTTGCGAGCTATGCAACGACTAGATTTCATGAACGAGCGATTTTACAGACACTCTACGTTTACACCGCATGAAATGTGAATTCCACCACAAGAACTAACTAGCATGATCGAAAATTATGAGGTACAGACCAGGCGTAGACTCATCGTTGGATGGGCACTGAAGTTTACGATCGTTCAGTGCATTTTAAATGAGATGAATCTCTTACCAGCAATGCATGCTGTTCAGTTGGCATCTCAATAATGTTTTGGAAGATGAATCAGTCTATAGCATTTATTGTTATGCATTTATTGTTGTTCAAGTTGCAGATTCGATGGTGCGTCGTAGAAAAACATCGAATGAGCCGGTAGTAGTGAGCGATGAAGCAAAAACAAAAACACGACAAATGGACCAATTTGATTCCAGTGATGAAGAGGTGATTTATCCTTCTTGAGGCTTTTCATTAGTCAAGAAGGGCTGATTTTATGGCACTTATAGGTTTTCAGCGTTTGTCCCGAGTAGTTGAAAATGAAGTGAAGTTTTCATTTCGACTATGAAATTCGATAATACATATTTCGTATACTTTATTGGAATGCGCGTGTAAATGCTTTGATGCTGTTGAACCTGCAATCGATGATGTTAAACGCATGAATTTCTGTAAGTGGGATAATCCTCATCGTTTAGCAGTATGGTTTTGGTTCAGTTTTAGTATTGCGTAATGTATTAGAATCCTTACTAACGATCGTTAGTGGTTGAGTGCTGTTTCGAATAATTTGTTCGAAAACAATTCATCTGCACAGCTGTTGGACGAAAAACTTTCAGGATCTGAGAAACACCATTGGTAATATACCGGTTTCGTGGTATGATGATTGCGCACATTTTGGCTATGATAAGGATGGAAATGCGATTGCGAAAGCGCTTAGTAAGGATCAGATGGAAGCTTTTATCGAGAAGATGGACGATCCCGATTACTGGTATGAAATAGTTCATCTTTTATTTAGGTGCAATTTGTAATGTTTGCGCCCGAACGTAATTGTCTGTGTTTGTAATTCTCTTTCAAAAAAATTTTTGCTATTCTCACACTGTCGTATCGTAAAGCTGATTAGATTGGAGCGGTGTGAATAGGATTGTCATTGAAGGAGAAAAGTATTTGACCGTCAGACGAATGGTTACGTAACACTCACGGATGAACAAGTGTCGAAGCTGGAAGCAATGACAACATCTCGTTATCCTGATGTTGGGTATAATCCGTATCAACCGTTTATTGATCTGTTCTCATCCAAAACCGAGATTCATCCCATATCAAATCGACCTGAGCCAAAACAGGCGTTCATTCCTTCACTTGATGAGAAACGTCTTGTTGGTGTGTTTGTTTACGTTGTTTTTCAACTTTATATTTCGGGTGGTTATTTAATAGTCTGATTTGAAGTATCGTCTCGAAGAATGAATGGGATGTCATCAGACTGAACTGTAAACTTAGTCGGAGACACATAATTATAATCAACCCTGTAGTTGAACATAGCTTTCGAAATTTTATGTTTATCAGCATTTTTTCTATGCTTCCTTTGTTTATGGTGATTCAGATGAGGTGGTTAAAACGTGTGTGAAATAAAGAGTGGAGTTGTAAATGATAAATGTGTGTTTATTTCAACTTCGGCAGATGCGAATCACTTACTCTAAAGCAGTTAAATTCTGCTTCATCAATGAAAATTTTCAAAATTGTTGTTTTTGTCATTTTTAGGACGTATGGTTCATGCGATTAAAATGGGTTGGGCGAGACCTCCTCGACCCTCCCGTGAGCCACCTAAGGTTAATGATTTAAATTTAGCAATTCTAAAAAACAAACACAGATCAGCTTGCACGAGAACGATTTGAAGTTTTCATTATTCACTAACGAGTTTCTCTTGATGGCAGTTTGTAGTATGTAATAATGGAGTGATGAGTATTCGTAAAGGATTTTGCCATTATCAGCCTATTCGAATTTTTACATTTCGCCATTCACAATTGTCGTTCGGCAGTTTTGTTCGATGAATCGTTTATACTCAGTAACTTTCAGATTTATGATTTATGGGCTGAATCTGAGACAACGAATAAAACTAAAAGTGAGCTGGCAAGGATACGAATGCATTTTCCAGCGCCAAAAGTTGCTCTTCCTGGCAATGCGGAGAGTTACAATCCTCCAGCTGAGTATTTATTCAACGAAGAAGAACTGCAAAAGTGGATGGTAGGCCGTTTAAATTTCTGCTCATTCTAATGAATAGCTATATTTCATGATGAAGTTTTCTGTGCTGATCAAATGAGAAAATGATCATAAATTTGCATTCTTTTCTTTAAGCGAGTTCCTTTGATTAGCCTTCTGATCGACTTGCCGTCGATAAGTCGATTATCGTGTCAAATTGTTTTGGAATAGCTGCATTCGGCAAATGTTTTTTCAAATGAATGTCACAAAATGTTTTGAGGAAGCGGATTCGGAAGAGCGACGGTTGAATTTTGTACCACAAAAGTTTGATTGCTTGCGTAAAGTGCCAGCCTATGAGCGTTTCTTCAACGAACGTTATGAGCGATGTCTTGATTTGTATTTGGCACCAAGGCAACAGCGAATGAAAGTAAGTGTTTTCGATTGATCATTGATAGAACCGATTAAATGCTACGCGCAGTGTTCTAAAATGAGAAGAAGTATTCAGCGTGTTTTCACGATTACAAGCGTTATAAATAGAAAATAACATTGATTTCATGTTGAACATTTAGCACACATCTCTGTTCTGAATAGCACAACGTATTTGTTGCCGTACCACCTTCGAACAGTTATTTGTTGTGGATGGGTTTTGGGCTACATTAAGATGGATTGTTTTGCCAATTTCCTTGATTAGAATCAATTTTTTAACTTCGGTTCGATGACTTTTCTTTTTTCTCAGTTGAACGTTGATCCTTCTCAACTTCTACCAGAGCTTCCGAATCCAGCTGATCTCCGACCGTTCCCAACGACACTCGCATTTGTTAGTTTTATTTTCAGTTCATTCACTGTTTTAGGTACATGAAAGAGATGTGTTCTTTAGCCTGGATTATGTTCAATAAAGCGGGCGGCCGCCAGTTATTTTTCATTATTTGATCATTTCTTGTAGTCTTGAGGAAATTCCAAATAGAGTGGAACGATGCAAATATTAACTTTTCAAAATTTGATTGATTATTCGTTGCATTGTTTGCTTTTCATCTCTTAATTATGTGTTATATTGATCGTTTCTCTTGTTTGAAGTATCTTCGAGGTCATGAAGGGCAAGTACGAAGCGTAGCATTCGAACCCAAAGTTGGAGAGCTTCTTGCATCAGGAAGTGCTGATAAGACTGTTCGAATATGGTCAATTATTAGTGGTCGTTGTTTAAAGGCAAGCTGTTTTGCTTTCAAATCTTGTTTACATATGACAGCACTATTGAAATGCTATAAACTTTTATCTATACTGTCAGTGAGGTAGATCTGTGGTGTGTCATCTTCTGAAGGAAAGAGTTATTCTTAATGCATATCACTCCTTCAGCGCTAATATTAGCGTAACTGACTTGACCAGCTATCATGTTCAGACGGTTAAAATGGACGGTGCTGTTAACAGTGTGGCGATGTGTCCGATTCATGAGCGGACGTTATTAGCAGCAGTTGTGGAGTCGAAAGTATTCATAATAAATACACAGTGCGGTGACCATCATCATATCACAGCCACCACACAGCTTTTATTAGATCTTGACGTTAATCAGGGATCACATTTGTTACTTTGGCGTAAACAACCAGAAACGCATACAGTAATAGTTCATCTGCCACATGTTCGTTTCTTTTGACTCTTCTAATGATCTGCTTTTTTAACGAAATGCTTTTTCGAGCGTGGTGTCTCTGCCTACCTCATGCCTTCGAGTATTACATTTAGGTTCCTTTAAAAGAAAGCTCTTATTTTTAACATGAAAGTCCTTCCCGAAGGAACGATAGAACGTCACTCGCAAATCTTGTTATATTAGTCTTATGTAGAATGGAGCTGGAATAATGCTTAATGGAAGCGATTCTGTTCTGGATGAGAGGTAGCAATGAAGTGACATAAATGATAATCACTGAGACCGTATGATTTAGTTAGAATGTATCTGCGGGTATGTTTTTTCTCATTTTGTTGCAGAGTGCAAATCGAGTTGTGTGGCATGCTAAAGGTGATTATTTTGCGACATTCGCGCCAACTAATTCGCCTGATGCAATTCACATTCATCAGCTCTCCAAATGCAAATCACAGGTTATTGTTCGCTTCACTCAGCAATCCAGCCATTTCTCTTTTTGGATTATACAAATTTTAAAGCAAGAAACGATATGTTGAATAGTTTTGTGGTAATTTTTCAAACGAAGTACTCCCATTTGTGGATGACAACCTGGCTCATAAGAAGCGTCCGTTCTAAATGACGGATTGTTTTTCGTTCAGATGGTATAAGATTTATACGCTTTGGTTTGTGGATAACAATATACACATGGGTGGTTTTCATTCTGTACCCATTCCGTTGATGAACACAGTCGGTCATTTCAAACTGGAATAATTATTTGTAGGCACCGTTCAAAAAGATGAAAGGAACAATAACTGGTGTTTTGTTCCATCCGCGTGAACCGTTACTCTTCGTTATGACTCAGCGCCATATACGAATTTATGATCTGGCGAAATGTCAATTGAAGAAGAAAATTATGAGTGGTTCACGGTGGTTAAGTTGTATGCAAACGGATGTGCATGGTGAGAATTTATTTGTTGGTGGATTGGATCGAACGTTTTCGTGGATCGACTTGCAACTTTCGAACAAACCTTGGAAAAGTGTACGTCATCATAGTGCTGCAATACGTTCTATCGCATATCATCACAGGTTCACTTTTTTAGTTTTCATTTGCGAACAGTGAATTTATATTATATTTATTTATGTAATTGACATCCAGCTTTGCGCTCTACTAGTTTCATTGCTGTTATCATATATTTATTAATATTTAAATCACCCAATTAAAAATCAGTTCGAGAAATAATGCATTTTAAAGATACCCACTATTGGCGACGGTATCTGATGATTCGTCAGCAATAATATACCATGCAAAAGTAAGTGTTGATTCGTTCAAAGAGAATGAACTGATTCCGGTTCGGAGATTGAAGGCGCATAGTGGAAATAATGATCTAAGCATTCTGGATGTGACATTTCATCCAACTCAAGCATGGCTGGTCACTGCTGGCGCTGATGGACTCATTGCGCTATTTTCTTACTGAAGTCATTCATTATCATTTGCGGATGGTTTTTGTTAGTAGTTTGACTGGAGCTGCATGAGTACATGCATATACTTCAATGCTTCGGTATGGATGCTCAATTCGATTGTTTATTGTTTCATTGTTTGTTGTGTTCGATCACTGAGGTATAACTGATGATAGGATTTATCGTGTTTAATAACCATGATCTAATGTTTGCTGTCGTTATTGTTATTTTGGTTCGTTATCTTGTTGCTGAGTTGTTAAGAAAATGTTTTGTTGGAAAGCTCTATGAATACCTTGTACGTTTTTCTTGCAAACTTGGCAGTATGATGGCACGTTCATTCATAACGTCTCTTACACCGAACGAAGAGAAGAATGTCCCCAGTCATTGGCAGAAAGGTATCTTTTAGGATTAGTGCTCGAGATTAAGAAACGTAACACGTCTTCGGAGCACAGCAATGATAAGTAGGTTTGTAAGATGAGTGAATGGGTAATCAAGTAATAACGCATAAGTATAAAATTTATTATTGTCAACTTAGTGTTAACATTACAAAATTGATGAAAAACAAATGCAAAAGCTTCATGAATACCAAACGAGGAATGTATATATTGTTGGCAAACAGTTATTATTCAGTTGAATTGCAACGCTTCAATCAACATATATGATGCACCAATGCAGATGCTGTAATAGCTCATTACTGGCTGCGCTCGTTAGTATGTCGATGTAACGATGACTGGTCAAGATTCGCGAAATTTTTAGTGTACCACTCACTTGAGTTTGATCTTTTCAGGACGCTTTTGTTATTATTATTATTATTTGTATATGGCAAGTAAGGGTTAGTTACAGTATCCGTACACTTTTGTTTAGCGAATTCTGGTTCCTTTACGAATCAGAAAGAGATGAGCGAGTGTAGGCAATTACAGCTCTATAACCACAAGTCGTCTTAATAGTGAGGCTGGAGGTGGATTAAATTATTAATTGAGTTGTGATTCGAGTGGATAAATGAGGAGTTTGGCTTAAAGCTATTGATTGATAATATGGAGGTAAGTAACGTTTTTTTCGCAAAAAGAACGGTTTTTTGAAACGGGATGATTGTTTTGTGCAAAGAATTTTCAAATAACAGTCACGACTTATGGCAATCTAATGGATAAATATATGATTGGAGTGAAACGCATTCACCAATAAGAAATACAAATGCATGTTCAGATCAATAGACACTTTTTGGTGATGCAAAAAGCCTTCGGAAGACGTATTGAGCCACTACTGCTGCCTGAATTGCAGTCAATGCGAACAGTAAACCAAAAACTGATAATAATGTCATTTTGGTCATGCACAGTTGTCCAGGTGGTGAAGTGATACTTAAAGATGGGTCCTGAAATGAATTCGTTTTGATTGCGTTCCTTTGCAATATATGAGTGATAAAGCAGTCCATTCCTGAATTGATTTCGTTCAAAAATAACATGAAAAAAAAGCAGTTGTAAGCACCTCTTTTGCGAAATCGAATGTCTGTGAACGTGCGAGAGCGGTAGATTCACCGATTTGTTGTAACGGATCGATAACGATCAGTGATGTGGTTGCTTGTGCATGTCGTGGTACTTTATATCTTGGTGTTTCATCTAAACTCATTAGCATGAAGGCACTGTATTATTTAGCGTGCTCATACAATCATTCAACAATATGAGTCAAAGCACTCACATTCTGTTAGTGAGCTATCACTTCGCTTTTTACGACCCCACGATTGCTTCTTTTCGCCTCCAAGAAGACATACTGCCTGTAACATTATTATTATTATTATTATTAATTTTTTACTTCGGAAAGTGCCCAACATCATAACACTCAGTGAGCGACAGTTTTCAGAAACTAACCTCTTCGCAAGTGCCTTTGCATATATCCAGATGGCATGTTATTCTAACTGTACTCGACGAATCAAAACGGAACGCTTGCAGATGCGCGATTTTGACAGCTGATGACTGCACTTCAATTGGACCCGGTATCAATTTTTGTGAAACTGCCGCAGTTGGACATCTGAAAATGTATTTGATGAAGCACTGATATTCGCCGACAAAAATTCATAGAAATTTAGCATAGAAATGAGCGCAACGAACCCATCGGCAATAAGTTGTAATTTCTCTTCGGATCGCACCGCGCTGCCTCCCGGTTCAGCGTAACATTCACGTACAAAGAAATCTAATTCTTCATCCATTGCCATGATCTCCCATCGAAGTTCCAAAATATCACCCAGTTTTGCCTTTAAGTTTTAGCAGTAACATACTAGGATCAAACAACAGTGGAAGTTTCAACACAACACACTTGAGTACATCGTTTTGTTGTTTTTCTGTTAAGTGCAGTCAAGTACTGACTATTTCGAGGTTTGCATTATGATTTTGGAACAAAATTATATCATTTTTGCATGGGGTGATCAGAACTGATTACGGAGTGCAGTTGTTTTCATTGTTCGGAGATTAACACACTAGCGTACCTGCAAAACAGGTTGATGTCCACCTTCACCACTTAGCATTTGCATCAAGACTGGATTGCCGAGTTCAATTTTTCCTCGAGGTTGTATCAAGGAAGCTTCTGGACCACTGCAATTGTTTAATTTCAGTTTTGAGAGAGTACATATTGACATGCGAATAAAATATTATTATTATTATTACTATTATTATTATTATTATTATTATTATTATTACATTGTATTGGTGGTAACGAATGAAAGTTCTATTTTTGCAGGAATTAATTCACACTTATAAAATTTATTTCATTTGATCAGAATCATTTTGTCGTTTATCGGTGCGTTCTGATTACAGATCGAAGTTGTCATTAATGCATTATTGAATCACTTCGTGGTTTGCACCCTTATACAATCGTAATTCAGTTATCCGGAACAAACCGCTTCCTTCATTATTCGCAGCATAATCGTGATCCTTTCTGTGAAGGTACAAGAGGAACACAGGACTATTTTGGGTTTCAGAGCGACGAACAGTAGAAGATAACAAAAGTTAATGTTTACCTAATGGTTAGATTGGCACCAGCAGTAACTTTACCACCGAGCATTGAGCTGTAATCACAACTGACTTCATAAATTTGGTCCATCGATGTCACCAAACCAGGAATACCAAGATTGTTGGTTTGCACAACAACCGTTGTTTTATAAGTTCCATTCAACTGCAACAATGAAAAGAGTACATCGATTAAATGCGATTCTTATTTTCAAAGTCAAGTGACAATCTCGGATCATGGCTTAATCACAGTTGTCCTGATTCAATCATTTACGATTCGTATGAATCATCACTTGTCATTTTGTTTTTAAGATGCTTTACCAAAATATTATGTGGAAATTCATTAGAGCAAACTGTAGGAGGATGCAAATTTTTGTTATCAAATTTACATGGATAAGAATCAATCTGAAATGTGTCATGCGACCACCTATCTATCTATCTACCTATCCATACTCTGTATATGAAAATTATTCGGTAGTAGGCTTATACCATGTCTTGAAGACCACAATCGCGTATCGTCTCATCAATTTGACGACGAGCTCGCAGTTCAGATTCTGGTTTTTCGATCTTCTCTTCACTTCCATCCTCGGTGTCTGTTGTTGAGGATGTGTCGGGCTCTTGCGTAACCAAGCGCATACCAAAATCAGCTGGCAGACCAAGAACCAGTGTAGCACTGTCGCTATTCGACACCTCCACACGGCATGTATCATATCTGTTCTTTACGAACATAACACCCGAGAAGGCTTCATTATTCTTCACCTAAATTTTAATCGCTCTCGTTATTTGCGAACACGCATCATCATATATAATGACTGATAATGACTGATATGCCCACCTGAACTTTAATGCCTTCATAGTTACAGATCGTTTGTACGGCATCGGCCTTAATCAGAACTGGCACAGCAGGTGCTTGTTCCGAATCAGATACAGTTAACGATGCGTCCGAAATCGATGACTCTTTCTCGCTTTCTTGCTGCATCTCTGTACTGCCGTTCTCTTCCGCTTTTACAGTACGTCCTTCAGGTGCACGCCTTTGTGGCTCTTGCTCGCGGATTATTGGTCTTATCTAGAAAAATCCATTCAATAACTCACGACTTTTCAAATACCCCGCAAATGCGTTAAGAGGAGTGACCTAAAAATCACGTACATCAGATGACAAGATAACCTTTTTCGTATTAAGAAGCTCGCTTTTTGAATCTGTTTTATGTGAGGACGTTCGTGTCACTGTTGAGCTGCTGGTCTCGCTTTTACTGCTGCCGGATGCCTTTTGCTGTTTTTGTTCTTGTTGTGGTACATTAGTTGCCGAACTAATACCCGAGTCGACCTCTTTCAACAAGCATAAATTCTTGTAGAAATCAACAAAATCATTCTGTTCACCATTTCCTTCAATTTGCTCGAACAAATCGCACTGTCCGTTGCGCCTATTGTAGTTAACGCCTTCACATCTGGAAGTGAAGTTTGTGATTACAAGCGTTAAAGTGCATTCAGCGGCAGTATTTTGATGGTAAATTGGTGAACTGGTGAATTTTGTATTTGCATCGATGGTGTTTGTGGATCGTTCAGTTTGTCGATATTAAATTGTGATAGCACTGCAGTTTCTATAAAAAAGTAACCTCTGAGCGCCAGCACACAAATCCAGACATCTACTGAGGGCGACGGTTTGATGTTGGGCGGTTGGAATGCCGGTTTGCTTACTGTATAGATAACGCGAATATACAGCACCGTCCTTGTTTAGTGAGCAGTCCGTCGCATCTGCAAATTTAATTTATGAACTCAGTGACTCATTTTAATACTCGATTTTTCGTCAAGCCAAAGTGACGAATCGAATGATACACAGTTTTGATATAAGAAATAGAGATGTACTGGTGAATTGAAAACGAAGCAATTCAGTCAAAATATTCATTTCCTACTCCCAAAGATTACCTACGAAGCCTATTCAGGTAAAGTAAAGAGAATAAATGAGAAAAACGTATCGCAATGCAAAAATTTTAATTTGAAAAATATAAGCTAAGGAAGATGTTACGAAATTTATGCACTCTCACCAGCAAGACAATGCAGGTCATAGAGATCGACACCCGGTCGAACGAATGGCCGCAATGTTGTTTTGCCATCAACGTACAGAAGATCACATTCAGAAGTTTGCTTATCAAAATTGAATGAACGGCATTTATCTGGAGATAATTCATAGCACCTGAAAGTGAAATAAATAAAGTTTATCAAACACACTGAATATCCAGCTCCCGGACTGGTCGGAATTGATAATTGAAACCTGAGTATGCATAGCTTGTATCCGAACGGATATAATTTTGTGATAAAATGAATGAATCATCTACTATCAATCTTTCATTAATAGCAAAGGATGACTGCTTGTTATCAATGAGAATAATCAATCAAACAGACAAATCGGTACCGTACTTGTTAAGACATTCCCCGACTGAGTTTCCAGCTGACTGCAGAATGTGAATGGATCCATCCCCTTCTGGAAGTGCGGCATTCAGTGTACGGATCGATTTTAACGTTGTTCCCTCAGGGCATGATTCGCTCTCAAGGTGGCAGTTGATATCGAAATAATCTACCTGTAACTGATCCATTAGCACAAAAAAAAAGAATCGTTTCCTAGAAGAATTACTCATCGATTTTTCAGTTAGATATGTAAAATGGAACGAACAAAAAACTCACCTGGAATTCCTCACCCTCAGGAATAAACAGATCAGGTTTGGTTTGACGCGTTTCTGCGTTCAGAATGCATTCTTGTTCATTATAGTAATACATCACTGATTTACAAACGAAATTATCGCCAGTCTCCGGTGGTGGACTGAAAATCGAAGGTTGTTATCTACTTCATTAAGCATTTCCACAATAACAGCTAATGGAAAGAGCGAACTAACTTAGTGCATTGGTCGAGACACATTGTTACTGATGGTACGTTCTCCATGACAAAGGCAGCGAAGCCGACAAGAATCATTTGTGGAACACGACGGAACGAAGGGACATTGCGACATGTGCGTGGTGCTAAAATTCCTTCAATTGGAGATGACGAGTTATTGAAATGAAATTGATGTACTGTGAAACTCACAGGCGATTCAGATATTCACTCAATTGAATGAGGCGCAAGTTTGGGTGCGATTAGACTGCTGAATAAACATATCACTATACTAATCGATCATATACGTTTATGCCAGCAAAATCCAGCCCATATAAGGTAGGTCAGTTCTCGAACTGGGTATGACAACAGCTGCGCAGATTGTTACAAATCTTCATTTAAAAAAATCATATCCAGAAAAAGGGATTATGAATAAAATCTAGAATAAGTGATTTTGAGTGAACTATCGTGGATAGAAGCCAGAAACGCACATGCAAAACATTTCTTCTCGTAATATGTGAATCCATCCGCATCAAGAAGATTGGCACGTCCTAACGGCTTCGAGCGTTCATCAGATAAGATGCATACATTCGTTTTTGCATTGTGCATGAATGATTTACAATTGAAGTCGTTCGCCTGAAAAATGAACAGCTCAAGCATTCGCATGAATCGTTTCACTCATCGATTTTTCTACTAGATATGTAAAATGGAACGAACAAAAAAGTATGACTTTTCGATGAAGAGAAATGAATCATCTTTTACAATGAACTGAACGATATGGTTATTCTACAGCAATTAGAAAATTATTTGATATCGCTTTCTTGTCCGTACGATCAATAACATTTGACGACACTTATTTTTATATTATTAATCATATATGGATGATGGTACAAATTCAGTTGACCGTACAAACAGCTGATAATTGGATACAAACCGATGTGGATAATCGTTGAGTACACAGCGATTCACACGATTCAAGATCAGCTGTGAACTGTTGATCAAGTTCATTCGCCAACTGACGTCCTTCAACCGCAATATACTGAGTTACATATGGTGCATAGCACTGCGCTGAAAGTGAATTAATGATAGTTTATCATTATTTTCAAATTATCCACATCAAAATTATTGAGTCAGAAGCCCAAGGAATATATTCAGCAATGCATATTTCATAACTGGTACGAAGGAATTGGTGGGAGGAGCACAAGAAGAATGGAGTCACGCTTATTGTAACGATATTTCAATGCATATTCAGTTTGATTGAAGCAGTGCATTTGTTCTGAGATGGACGAAATTATATTGAAAAACGGATTGATAAACAGGTAAATGAGTGAAATGAAATAAGAATGAGCATTATACGAACATCCAGCACAGTTGTTATCCAAATAGATGACATTATCGTCGAATTCATCAACGAAAAGATCTGGTCTATCCAGACGATCTTCTGTGTTCAAAATGCATTCTGAATCAATCGGATAATACATCACTGATTCACATTCAAAACCGAACGTATCAAAAGCATTCAAGCATGCTGCTAAACAAATCGATAAGGAATCTGCCGAAACAACCTGAAATAAGAGAAGAATTTGTAACATTTTTGATTGGTTGATGATGATTGATGCACTAGTTTGTTGGAACCGGTATGCGACAAGCTAGATCACCTTCTTCCCGAGACACATTTACTTAAGATATTACAAACTGGCCTTCACTGACAATGAGTTTCTATGACAATTGTTTGAAATTTGAAGTGCACGAAGTAACATTTATGCGATGGTTGTCAAAATCATTGAATCATCTTCTCGATATTCGCTCATTAGCACTAGCAATCATGTAAATAAGAAACGCACCTCACGAGCGAATCCAACCAGAATCTTTTGTTCATGAACGTCAAATTGAAACGGTGATGAGCAAATACGAGCACTCTAAAACAAAAAGCTGCCTTTTGAAGAATGGATTTGATGGGTACTGTAAAAAATAATTTTTCATGACTATATTCTCATGAAAATTTTTACACGGCTCTAATTAATTTCACATTAGTTTGTGGTTGAAAGTGATTAGCCCAAAAACATAAGATTCAATTCATTTGCTGAGAGTGAACAATGTGGAGCCGAAACACACCTTAACACATATTTTACTGAGTAAACGCTCGTCAGATTCATTTCTATCGACAATTGATGATAACAGCTTGCACGAGTCGCCTTCATAAACGACACCCAAACAAGCCTGCAAAAATGGAAGCCATCAGATTGGCCAAGCGACAGACTTTGAAAACGAGATGATATGATTTGTGCATCTGATAAACTTCCAGCTAACATGTGTCAGTAACAATTGATTTTTGCAGACAGGAATGTATTTCTGTGTATGCTTGTTTGGGACTGGTTCACCTTGCTGAGATGATATAATTACTTAACGGACAGTGTCAGCAAACGAATAATCTTGGGTGTGTTATGATGAAAAACACGAAGAGAACAATTTGTTGTTTATCATACATCATTCGCAGCACAGTGATCTGTGCATTCACTAAGAGTGGCTGTAGTGGTTCTCTTGATTAGGTCACCGGCTGTCGCATTATGCTGTAGAAGGAAGATTGGTGATTCGCCATCATCACACGTTGAATAGGCAGCTAAAAACAAGAATCGTAAGAATGTGAATTGCAATAATGAAAAATATAATGATGACAGTAATAATAATAAAAAAATAATGATAGTGATAATATTAATAATAATAAAGAACTAATTACAAGAAAATGACTTATTGCGGTGAGCATAAAAATCTACAACAATGATTATAAAGAATGAATAAGAAAAGTTGAGCACTTTAATTCAATTTATTCTACATTAAATCGCACTAATGACCAATGATGATCTAAGCAAAAGAAATGGAGATTGTTTTGCAGGAATCTTTTACGGTGCAATAAGAAGTTGGTCGCATATCAAGGAAATTTGATCCAAAACGTGAGCAGCGAAGGAAGCACAAACCAGTATGAAATTATTCAATGAACTGGGTAATTGTTATCTGATCAGGGGGAATTAAGAAATGATTGCATTCAGTTGGTTGGAGAAGGGAGGTTAAATTTTCACTGATTACTCATTTAGTTAGCATTAAAAAGGCGAGATGAATTGGTGAAAGATGTGGATATCAGTTTAAAAAGATTTGTGATTAAAAAAGTATTGCATGAATGAATGATAAAACTTACGAATTGACTGTGATTGTACACTGATAAGTGTAAGGATAAGGAATGTAAAAATGTTGAGCAATGGTTGCTGAGTGATCCACATCGTTGCGATGATGATTTCTGAACGAGATGAATAAAGTTAGTGGTGCTCTGCTCCGTTAATGTTACGCATTCGGGGTCAATGACAGTTCCTTTGGGTGGTGCATAGTTGCGCAACTCAACTTGAAACGCCCTCGTCCCATACCGTACCGCGCTATCAGCAATCAAGGCGGCGCATTTTTTTACAGCCGATTGGTCAGGAAAGTGCGCCGTTAGACAACCAGCTTATCATATACAACTCTTTTATCTTCATTTCTGAATTTATCACTTCACAGTCGAACAAAATCGATCTCTTTTCAATTGTTTCCCATCAGAAGTGAAACGATCAATGCTTCGATCATACACAGTACACATCATAAGTTGCAATTATTCTGCTCGACGACAGTTATCTTTATCATTATCATTCATCGTATAAATCACCGATTTGAAGAAATGATATCACTTAATTCTATAAACACCCAACGTTCATTTGGATGTCACCATAGCATCAATAAACTTCACTCAATCCCGCTCACTCAAAGCTGAATAAATTCGTTTCGCAAACAGATATAAAGAGTATTATCCATTGAAAGAAATTTAGTAGAAGTGATAATTTATGCCAGTTAAATGATTTTATCATATACAAATGCACTGCATTGAAAGGGATCGATTGAAACCTTGATAGCTGACCGCTGCCGAAAACCACCGCCTTTTTACTGAGAGAGTTAGGTCAAAAAGAGGTAAAGTGCTTTTGCTATTGACTTCAAAGTGATTTTATCATTATTATATGACACAAAATGCGATGCTAACACAGTGGAACTGCGCATGAACATGAACGTCGGGTAAAGCATTGAGTGAGCATTTATTAGACTGGAACGATTTAAAAAGGAAAACCAAATGTTGCTTAAGGCTGAAGAACAAACGACAAAAGGAGAAATGTATCGAGGAGTGAACAGCACAATTTTGTAAGTGGCTAGAGGATGCTTGCGGTATGGAAAACCATATGAGTATTTGATCGATTGATCATCGATATCAAGGAGCTTTATCGCTGATAGAAATGAGTTGAATGGAAACGACTGGGTATTTAAAGATGTAGAAAGAATTGTATCTTAAAGGTGCAAATTTGCTTTGCAACGAAACGTGACATGAATAATCGTTCACACTGAATAGATGTGAGGGCATGTAAAGGTGACAACGGAATAGCGCAAATATATTGAGAAATGAAACGCTCGAGGAGTCTTGCAATGTAGCGAACGAATTGGCACGCATGAGGAGTATCTCAGTGGTTCAACCCAAAGTGATATTTCAATGAACCGATTTTTTTTCGATGAAGGAATACGAAAGAGACGGTGACGTAATAATACTTGTGTTTATTCTTCCCTATGTTGGAATTCTAAATAGGTGTTTGAACCGAACACAATTTAAAACGCGAAATGACTTCAACCACGTCCGTCTTCACAGATAACGCAATAGAGCGCTCTGAAAACTTGAACAGTGAAAGAGATGAAATCTATGCATTCCACAGATTTGAAAACAACCAAATTTTACTGCACACTAATAACAGAAATGGGTTAAGGAGGATCTGCGAATGAATGCACTGAATAATGGAATTCAACGAACAGAATTTTTGATTGTGTGGTTGACTTGATAATTGTTAATGAAGTTAAAAAACGAGTAACAGTCTCAATCAAATAAACACTCAGTTAAAATGAAACCACCACAAACGACAACATAATATAAAATCGGAAAATCTGAAAAGATTATTATCATGTGGTGATCACAGACTTACGAATGTGCAACAATGCGTTTGTCCTTGCTACACATGCGTACATTCATCTAAATCTGATCAAGTGAGTGCACTATACCATGCGCACAAACTATCTGTGAAGTATAAAAGGTCAGATTGTCTTAAAACGCCAGTAACACACCACCTTACTATCACTTTTGAAGATAACATCTTTGTAAAAAGTAGATTTCTGTACGAATTTAAAAATATATAACATAGATCACATACAAATCACTATAGACTGGGGAAAGGAATCACTTTTCTTCCTCCACCCACCTTCCTCTCCATTACCAAAAAAATTCCAAAAACTGCTACTTTCAGTACAATTGCCTAGCGTTTCTATATTTCGTCACCATATTCACCCAACTCATACCACCCCATTCTCCCTCTCCTCGAATATTTCGTCATCAGTCCGAAAAATTTTCTATTTACGCCACTGATGTATAAACTATTATGCATACATTGAAGGAGTGAGCGGAATAAGCCAGATAGATAGAGCGTGATTCAGCACATCCATCGGTTTTCTATATTTTATCACTGAAAGTTTGCGTGGAAATAAACCAATAAATAGTTGAGAACAGTAAATCCGCAGTTCGCATCAAAGTGCATAAACAACTGAATTAAAATGCTGGCATAAATACAGTCCGTTATCTAACTATTTTATTCCTTCCCTTATCACTATAAGCGTATAAATCAGGAAAGCAACGCATCAAACGTGCAGGGAGCTGAACTACATATGCGAATAAATAAAGCAATGATGTTTCGTAGGCATTTAAGGAGAAGAGGAATTATCGTTGAGGTGTGAACGAGAGGAGCCCCGTTATTCAGAGAGAATATATTTAGGTCAATGTCTTACCATTTTGTTTTCTCATCGAAACCGTTAACTCTTTGCTTCCGCATCATTCACTTTGACTTGTGTTGGTACAATGTGTCGATTTTTTGACCTATTAACAACTTGAAGAATGTCAACATGGAATGCGCTCATCGACGTGAACATTTCACTCTGATTCGTAATAGCTTTCAGAAGTTTTTCATAGAATTCTCAACATTCACTTCCTTTTCATTCATTATTTAAATCACACATATCGCTCAATAACTAACAAAATAAATTTTGGAAACATCAACGAATTAATGACGCAAACTCTGAGTGAAGTGCTCAGTTTTAGGAAACAAAGTGACGCAATTTTGGAGGGCAAAATCTAGATCATAGTTTAGTTTAACGATCCTTTCCATATAAATATGCAATTCATTGATTAAATTCAACGGCTTTATTGGATAAAGTCATGAAGGGAATGTGATTAAAACAAGATATCACTTGAATGCGATTAAGGATTGTCACTGATTTATTGAAGGACTTACAGAACAGTAGAATGTTATGATCAAAGATTTTCTAAAAGCCAGTACGGAGCAAAATAGAAACTTTTATGCGAATGATTTAAGCCAATGAAACTTGACCTTGCTGCGATCAATCGTTGAACTGTGTTTCATCAGTAACAGCAAGCAAACAAGTGACTATACTTTAGAATAAGATAGGATCAACCCAAAAAATGAAAATCATGAAATCACGACATACTTCTAGTAAATCTTTGTATTATTCGAACTGTTTCGTTTCAGTGGAAAATCTTTCCACATAATCTCGATTTCATTGGATGAACTGAATTAAAAAAGGATTGTACAATGAAGAGGACGATATATTATCAGCTGATCACTATAACCAACCAATGCTTTTTACAATCACATTGTACGAGCTTATCAAATGTACCTATAAGGCATTGTTGCATGTTCTTACAATGTCCCAGTGACATAGTACAATTGAATTACAATATGCAAACGATCTCTTGAAAAAACGGAACTGCGGATTCAGTTGAATTACTCATTGTATACCGCATGCCAGCTTTTAAAAAGTGTCAAGATTCGTTGATCTAGTACACAATATTTTTCATAGATTTACCATAATTGATTTCACACACTTACTAAGTGGACCACACACGATCATTGTAGGCGATTCAGTTATTAATTATGTATTTGAAACGGTTGTTTACTACTTTTAAGAGACTGAGTGATAGGCTGTTTTGAGCATCGCTTCTCTCATGATCATAAACGGCGTTTCGAGCAATGACAATTTTTAAATTTTCAACTGTACTCACATGGTTTTCATCATGTGCTGATAGTGCACACGAAATACGAAGACATGGATGATCCAAGGATGGAGCGCAATTCAGCGTTCCTAAAACGAGATAGTTTTGCTTCATCTGTATCTTGTTTCATTTCGCCTCACGTCTCAAGCAAAAGAAAGTGGTTCAGCTATGTTGCTTAAAAACAATTGCAATATTTGCTCAAATATTGTTTATAATCCATCAACATACTCCTGAAACATTGAGTACCCATAAGAACATTAATGAGTGTTGATTAATGCTTGTTGCTTATGGCTCAAAAACCAACTCATTTTGTAAACTTTTGGCAATTTTGGTGATGCTCACTGCAAAACAACCAGTGATTTGTGCTTATTTTCTTCATTGTACAATGAATGAGCATCGAGCTATAGCAAAAATGTTTGGTGTTGATTACAAAACGAAGATGTTTAGTGCACTGCAATAAGAACCGGTTGGTTAACGATGATTAACGTAAGATGTGTATCGCATCTCAACCTTGACCTTGTTGCTGAGTGCAGCGATTAAGTCGGTCGTAAATGAAGAGATGAGGGATGCGCACTGCGTCACCAACAAATTCAGCTCATTTTCATTCAATTTACAGTTTTTATTTATATCTGTTGCTGATCATTATATTACGATATATATGGGTATACGTATAATACTTATAATTCAATCGTTTCTGCAATGCGGTTTCAATAAATCATAAATCGTTGACGCATTTGTATCGTTTTACCATCAAAACGCGATCAGCATTCCTTTCAATGCGAAACGGTGACAAACAGAAAACTTTTTCAGAGCCTGATAACATTTTGAATATGAATTAGATTTTTCATAGTGACGTCAGAAACGCTTTGAAGGTATTGAGTTTCCATATATTTCTCTCGATAAAAGATCAACCACACCGGTTCTTCTTCGATCCTATCAAAATTGTGTATCTCATTCAGACGAAAGGGACTTCGTCGATACAATATATCTTGACTTTAGAAAAGCGTTTGATTCGGTATCAGTACCTGCATTCACCTGCAACATACAAGCTATATTTGACTCCATAAACCAATGGTCATCATACTGGCTTTTACCGCTATCCCCAGAAAAAAAAAAAACAAAACTGATTTGAACTGGTTAAAAAAATCCTAGCAATCCTCTCAAAATCCAAAACCAGGAACTAGCTCCCTCTTTGTTCGTCCGAGACCTGGCGTTATAATTAACCCAAGTTTAAAATTCCACCAACACATTTCCACCATATTCAAAAAAGCAAACACCAGAGCATCATTCATATCGAGATTGTTCAGCTCCAGAGATTGATCACTAATAAGCAGATTATTCATAACCTATGTTCGCCCACTCCTAGAATATGGTTCATCCCTTTGGTTCCCCTCTGATCCATACGGTGACAAACATAAGGTTAATATCATTGAAAATATTCAAAAAAGATACACTTGTTTCATCTTTAAAAAGCTGCGTGGAAATTTTTGTAATTTACCTAAATACCAGGAGAGACTAACAATATTAGGATTAGAAAGTTTAGAATTGCGAAGGTTTCATACAGATCTTTGTATGGCCCACAACATCATTCAATGTCAAGCGGATCTCCCAATGAATGAATTCTTCAAATAATCCTCAAGCGTTGAATTCATTCGCCATAATAATTCCTTCAAATTCACCGTTGAGTGTTGCAGATTAAACACTACAAAATTCTCCTTCGTAAACAGAGTCGTTAGAGCCTGGAATCTATCATCTCAAAATACTGCCTTTCCAAACGTTTCAAATATTTAAAGGCAGACTCCGATCTATTAATTCGGATTTATATCCGTGATAAAATCCTGATGAACAATAAGCTGGAGCAATTTGAGATATGTATATACTTTCTTTCATTCTATTTTCTATTCTTTATATCTTTTCCTTAAATCTGCTCTTGCTAATCGTACACAACTAGCTCAAATAATATGATTCGAGTAAATGTATGATATGTTATGCTATTGATCCGAGTATGATCTCCTTGAAATGCTGACGATGCCATTAGAATATTTGCTTGCAATTCGCTGAAAATTAACCGATCAAAAAGGCAGTATGTTGCGTTTTGTGGAAAAAATCTTGCAAAATCGTCATAAATTCATCAACAAAATAAAAACGTGATATTCATTTTAGCCAAGAAAAGAATTTTCGATAGAGGAAAATGGATGCAACTGCTTCAAAACTTCATTTCTGAGAAACATAAAAGCATGAATCGTTCAGTGTGGTCTGGAGAAATTTTATTGAATGAAATAAAGTAATTAGAGTGCGAACAAAACTGTTGATTGATAGACACGTCACGTGATTCACAACTAATGTATTGCATCGCTGCTACGTGGAAAACATTCAAAGAGTGAACTGATTGAAGGCAAGAGAAGAAATATGGAAAGTATAATTGAAAAATTATCAAAACAATATCGGATTAGAAAGAACAAAAAAATACCAAAGCGATTAAATTAAAGTTAACAAAGAAAATCGGTTAACGTCAATCATGTATAATAGCAATATATAATAAGGCGCAACTCACCCCGTTTTTTGGCACAGAAAAGTTGAAAGTGAAACGAGCCGGGAATATACGGTGCACAGCAGTTTTAAGCGAACGGTTACTTACAACAGTGATGATAATATCAAATATAGCAATATGATTAGAGACAAGTGTAGTTACTTCAATAAACGTTTGCAATCGTGTAACCAAAAAATAGCCTCTTCGAAACGCATGCAACAAGCGAAAGGTTCAAACGATTAATAACAAGTAAAATGCACCCAAGACACCTACCTTAGAGTAACAAGGTCTCAGTCTCATCCGCTTGAAAAGCGGCTTGCTTAGATTGAGCATCGAGTGCATTTCAGAT
Organism: Anisakis pegreffii; assembly: GCA_035041965.1. NCBI lineage: Eukaryota > Metazoa > Nematoda > Chromadorea > Rhabditida > Anisakidae > Anisakis > Anisakis pegreffii. Next base: position 27,349 of record JAPYMA010002406.1, read on the forward strand.
GGGTGCCTTTTCGGCACTTTACAGATTGCATACAAGGCTTACTGAATGCCAAAACCAACAACGCAACAATTCAACAATGAAGAAGGCACAACTCGTGAAAAGACTCTTAATCATTCACACTGATATAACAAACAATACTAATGAAATATCTTTTAAACTATCTCATATAAATACTTATCGTAATCACAGACAAATATTGTTCAAAAAAGACGAATATCACATGGGAGTCACGATAGTAACTTCGTAATCACAGTTTCAAATTAAAATCTCAAAGAATAAATTATTTTGTTACAGCTGTACGATTAGCTGAGTTAATTTGATTCAAATGGTGCCGAGTGTTCAAAATTGACGTATTTCCTACGCTTCTGATACGGATCGCGATAGTATCGGCTGCTAATGAAGCAATTGAGCATTCACAGGAGATAATTCCAAGAGTGAAACAAACAGAGTTTAAAATGGGGAACACATGCTTCAATGATATGTGTGTTCTTTTCAGACGTTTCCAATTTGAAATTACGAACTTTGGCTTAGAGAACATGTTATAAAGTTGATTTCTGTCATACGATGACATTTTTTAATGTATTCAGTATGTATGTATGTATGTATGTATATATACATATGTATATTGTCAACAAGTTAAGTATGAATGAGTGACAAATTGATAGGTGCAGCACCAAGTTGTGTTCCAACATGTTCAGCAAGCGCTCTCTCCGCATCAATACGAGAACGGAATCGAACCAAAGCTTCACCTGCACATTGTGCTGATCCCCATCTCAGCATTTGTACACTTTCTGCAGCAATCTTAAAAAATTATCAAATTAACACATAACTGTTATCCATCCAACAGTATCAAACGGTTCTCTTACGTGACTACAGTTACTGAACAAAACTGTGTGCGTAATCTCCATTTTAAATCAGGATTCCATTTTGATATCCATTCATGATCAAAATCGTTTTAGTATTCTCGCAAAACGTTGATTTTTTTCTGACTAATGGCTGCGTGTGATGTAATTTGAGCATCAAAATAACTTTGACGATTATTCAGTACCGTCAATTGCTAACACTTCTCTGCTCAGAAAATTGCCTGAACTTCTGAACAAACAAATTCAAAATAAATACAAATGCTACTTTAATGCTGTGAAGGCGTTTTTGATGGACCAATCATGGATTAAATGACTTCAAGACGAATGAAATGTATGCGTTTGAAGTTTGGAACGAATCGGTGATAACATATGAAAATGAGGCAAACCTCTGGATTTGAATGAAAATAAGCGAGAATATCCTGTGGTGTGATGTTTGGACATAGTCCAGTGATGAGAACAAGTCCTGGTTGTGAAGGTAATGGATAAACATTTGGAGAGACTGGAGGACTTGGATATGGCCAGTAGACTGGTGTAAAAGGCGTTATTAGTGTAGGAACCATTCCAGTGACGGCCGCTGCTGGATTTGCAGCTGAATCAAACAATGAAACAATTTCATTTGTAAATGAAGTATACATTCTTACCACGTGAATGAAATTTATGCTCGAATCTTATTGCTACTTTGACAGAGATACGAATGATACAAAACTGATGACTCTTAGACCATGTGAAAAAAAAACGATAATAAGTAAGCACTCCTTGTATCTTATTAGAAACTAATAGCATTTTGAGAATTGTTCATAAAGGGTATTCAGATGAAAAAGCTGCTTACGTTGTGAATAGAGAGGTCGTGGAGGCAAAACAAGCTGCGGTGGCAAAGGAGGATTGGTAATGACGAGATTCATATCCTCGGGACTGCACTGGAAAACCTCAATGTATCGCTGTTTCTTACCGATTTGCATATACTTGTTATGTGCGATCGCAGCCGCAGTGGCCGCACTTATCTCGGAATCCATTTGAATGAACGCTTCACCACTCGGATGTCCTTGTGCATTATAAACCATATGAACGCCCTCAAAAGATCAGCTATATTCACATCAGTAACAAACAATCTCATTTAAATTTGTTTTTTCATATGCTCAAATAACGTTTATTGCTTACACTGTCGGCTGAAAACACTGAAATATTCATGAAAGTGATATATACAAGCATGGATACTGATTCGTGCAAACGATGGGTATAGTGTGTGCATATGAACAGACGATTGAACAAACATAAGCAATACCAACTGGCGATTACCTTACTGTTAGTTTAAATTATTATTATTTATCATTATCATATTATTTCATTATTATTGTTATTATTATTATCATTATTATTATTATTATTATTATTATTATTATTATTATTATTATTATTATTATTATTATTATTATTACTATTGATAATATCAATATTACTATTATTGTTATTATTATGTCGCTAGAATTATTATTAATGATGTGGGTTGAAAGAAGGGCAGAAAATCAACTCAATGGAATAATTTATCACCTAAAAGCGAAAACATTAAGAGAGCAGAAATAACCTGAAAAACGATATGACGAGCTGCATCGCCAAGAAATTCTACAATATTTTCAACGTGTGCCTCGTAGGGAAGTCCACGAAGGCGAATGCAGTCTTTACGATTGCCTTGCACTGTCACGTGCACATTCTCTAAATTCCTGTTGACCACTTGCTGCACTTCTGCTTGTGTTGATCTTTAAAAGTAATAATCTGCTTCAACTATTCGCACTGCACGTTCAACAATATTACTGATACATCAGTCGCTCGTGCTGTACATATTGCTAAGTTTGTAGTGCTGTTACTCGCTTTTATAAATGGCTTTTAAATTATTCGTTTGAGCAAATTAAATTTAAGAAATTCAGCGCTCTATTCATATCTCAAATCGATTTATTTGACACTGTTCTATGGAATCATTTCACTTTCACATATGTAGCAATTTTCTGTTCAAAAGCACACAATCTGCATAATGACTAACGCTATGCTGACAATTCCAAGTAAATGAATGACCAGAAAAGAAAAAAAGCCTCCATAAAAATAGTCTCTTCTGTGCATTCTGATGAATAAGGAAGTTTCTGATAGATAGTATCTGAGTCCATAACAAATGTCACTCAATTACCTAATGGATGTCATAGTAGTTGCCTAGCTGATGAAATTCACTTCAGTGAACGTTTGGGAGGAATTTCAACCTCACTTCCGTACGTTCCATGCTTAGAAAAAAACCTAGTTTGGACTGCCATAATTTAGACATTTAAAAAATAACCTGGAGCAGAATAAATCTCGTTTAGAAACACAATAAATTAATGATGAAGTGCAGTGATAGGTTGATTTAATTTCATTTCATGATGAATCGATTTCAACAGAAAATACATCCATTCTCGAACATACCTAAACAGCTCAATGTATCGACTTCCAATAGTATGTTTATGCTTCATGAGGGCACGTTGTCCAGTAGCCTCATCTTCGAACATAACGAAGGCATCTCCGGTAGGTCGTCCATCGCCTTTATTAACAAACAACACGCCACCATCCATCACCTTGCAGCCATTTTCACCGCTAGCGAAGAAGTCACGCTGAATGTTTTGTTTCTTGTGTCATTTCATATGCAAAGGAAAATCACGAAAAAGAAGAAGAGCTGATACATACAATGAAGATTGTAGGAAGGGTTTTTTTCAACGAGACAGTGAAGCTTCAAAACACTGCCATGTAAGCACCATATCAGACATTCAAATCATGCAATTTTTATTTTTTCTTCAGATGTTGATATTCAGTGTGAATGATATGAAAATTCTGTGTAAAATCTGATAAACATTCGTAGTGTTCAGTCGATTATTTTCATGGACTACGCTTCAATTTAATAAACTGAAAACAGCCTGTGAAGATTCCTTATTTACACAGTCCAAATTAAAATTTAATTTACCGATCATCGTATCGATTAATAATCATGTCTATAATAGCTTAATCTAAGCCTCATCCTGTTTGATTTCACAATAGTTGATTACTATGGAAGACACTGCAGTCAATAAGAGAAATTCGATCTGAATTCAATTCCAAGAACGTCACTATGAAGTAGCAGTCATGAAAATCAGATATGCAGAAAATATTTTTATTGTTTCTCAAATACGTTGAAAAAATTTCTGTGAAATTCTCGATTTTGCAGCAATATAAGCATTTGATACAAGTGTAAATGCTTCAACGTTACTACACTAATTTGCATAACCATTCAATTTCATAAGCATTCAGTAAAACAACATTGAATTGTTATATCGATCATTTACGACAATAACCATCGAATATATTGTTCACTTAAGAAAAATCATAGATCTTACGGTGACAACAAATGAACTTCTTGAGCACATATAAAATATGCATTCTTAATACGAATTATTCGAGATCCATAAAAGACAAAAAAATTGAAAGTGAACCTTTTCAATATTCACTGATCGATGGCGATCAAGATTACAAGATGTAAAAATAACAATTTTCTAAGTTCTCAGTCAGGAACCCGATAAATCTGCTAACTTGTGAGTCACTTATACCAAAAGTATTGCAGCGTTTCAGAGGGAACATTTTAAAAAGAAGCAACGGTTAGGTTAATTCACACCAAATCTTGTGCACATTTACGTCAAAACAAATGCGACTGATTGTCTAATCCAAAAACAAACTTACAATTTGTGTTTCGGTACAATCGTAAGGTAATCCTCGCATACGTACAATCATTGCGCCGCCTCGACTAACGAATCGAACTGCTTCCGAATTCGATCCTGAAAAAAAGCCACTGAAACGTGGCGGCATATACAACTGCCCACCTGTAGCTCCCATAACAATAACGTCGTTTACATAAAACGCTTCAACAACATTTTCATTCGAAACCCTACCGTTCGCATTCATTACTATTTAGACTATTCCCATCTATGTGTATTTTATTCCACGTTGTCGTCTATTCCTCTCGCTAATATGCGTGCATTCGGTATGGCAGTGATGCTTTATTTGAGAAGCGAATTTTCGATAGAAAGCATTAAAATGACTATTATGCATGCGGCATATATCGTATATATGATGAGCAATCTACATGCACATGCTACATAAACCGTTATCAAACAAAACAAATTTATTCAATCATTATTGTAATAGATTTCTGTAATCCTAATCCAGAATTAGCACTAAACACGTAACTTCAAATCGACCCACCTCCTCATATGCACTACATCCATGTAACTGTGCATCGATCATTCAACTACAATTCACTTATTTTTTAATTTTCCATCATTGAAAAATTCGGCATAACATCATCATTTCAAAGCAACATCTCATCACATTGATTCATTCCCCTTTCACTGGGAGCATCACTTTCCGCTTGCTTTTTGTTTGACAAATGATAATTGAAATCATCAGGCTATTCATCAATACTTTCTGCGAAAAGAGCGCTCTATTTGGTATTATATAAAACGTGCTGGTGGAGTATCGAAAACAAGAAATGATTACCGGCAGCAACCTGAAGAAACTCGTCACCGGCAGCACGATACACTTCGATGTAACGATTATGGAGGAAATGACGATGTCGTTTCAGAGCCAACTCACGCTGTTCGCTATCTTCAAAACGCACTAACGCTTCACCGTTTCGTCGACCCTCTGCACTAAGGCAAAGCGCAACACCACCACTGAAGAGTCAAATCCTTGCAAATCTCGGCAACAATGAATTCTCTTTTTCAGACTTTCGCTCACTCGCCATTTTTTGTCGGCAAGAAAATCTTTATTTTTCTTAACATCACGATATTTAAAATACATTATTGCTCGTACATGCTTGAACGGGTCGAGGCTAACTATTCAATCTTACCTCAGAGGTTTGCTATAACTACACCATTAGCATTCCTTCTAAGCTCACTAAGTTAGATAAGTTCCGTGACAGTGCAATGAAGTTTTCTTCATTTCTATTCTCGCAAGGAAAGGATATAGTAAGAGCCGAATGATCGAGACTCTCGGATGAAATGCTCGGCGTGTTGCTATACTTGGAAGGGAATGGAAAGATGCAGGGTGGAATACCGCCAGTTGATTGCTTTCATCTTTGAATTTTGTTGCCATCATTGGGTTATTTTCTTATTGTTGAACTTTGCTTTCGTTGCTGGCTGGTACTTATTGTTGGGCAGATTTTTTGCTATGTAATGACTCAATAAAAATTTTCAATTGTTTAATGGCGTAATGCAGTAATTTCCCGGATTAATGAGCGGTACAACCGCAAATTTTGAGGGATGATTTGAAAGAGGTGATTAGTGGACTGCTTTTGATGGGAATCGTTTTAGCGGGGAATAACGGCGAAAATATTTTTCCCGAATAGCGGCATTTTTGGCGAGAAATGTGCGCGAGCGACGTTTTCATCAGGAGCGCTACTAGCGGATCATTTTTAGTGGAACAAAAATATTTTTATGTGGAATTAACGATTAGCCGAGCTGCTTTTTTTCAATAGCGTGCCTATCACTGTCAATATGACTGGAGAATGCGATCAGCCCAACTGTTGCCTAGCCAATTGGATGATCACAGTTGCATCGTTGACATATTCAGATGATCTCAGTGGTCAGGTACTGATTCATGAACGACGATGAATGCTGTTCACATGGTCAATGAACCAAGTCTCTTCATTTTCGATTTGTTTTAATATCTCTTGTTTGAATCTGACTGTTTTCGCAGTTTGTCCTTCATCAGGAGATATTAACTGCAGACACGAAATTACTAATCAAGAAAGTGGGAAATCAATGAAGTGATTAAAATGGAACCTTCATCCTCATTCCAACTCTAAAGCAACGGAATGGTCTGGTTACGAAAAACCCGACTGAATGAAATAGGAAACTTCAACTGATAAAAAAAATCAAATTATTTTCGAAAATACCGATGATGAGTCAAAAAAGAAGCGAAAACGCACGGTGCAATATTGAGTCCTACGAAAAATTGCGCAATGTCATGATCAGTTGCCTGCCAAGGAAGTCCTCGAGCACGCACGACGACAGCAGAATCGACTTCAGATTCCTTCCAACTGAAGATAGATCAAATATCATTAATAGCACTCTTTTGGCGTCAATTCCAACCTCAACAACTGTTACATCATAAGCAAATAATGTCCTAAGAAACTTTACAAAATGTATGGTAAACCTAACGAGTGAAAAATAATCTGAATGGAACTTTATGTTGGACATTCAAAAATGTTTCAGATGTTCGAAGAGAGTCAAAAAAATCACGCTATGAGACTATAATTGTAGGCGGAATTTGATTAACTTCCTCGCTTGATAGATTATTGACCAAAAGCATGAAAATTCCCTTCAAACTTATGCCATGAAATTGATATCATGAAAATAAATGTGAAGTATGCTGAAAATCCTAAATTTGTAACTGGATGACATTGAAACTATCAAAATTCAGGACATTGCTATCCATACTATAAAACGAACCATATTGCGTTTCGGAGTTCTGTTCTGACTTCTTCAACTTTTTTGAACACATTATCTCCTTCTGAAAGAACGAGGCAATCAGTTACTTCGATTGTGTGCTATATTTTAAACAGCAAAATTTCGGAAAGTTTATGCCATGAAATACGATGCATTTATTGCTAGGTTTTGTTGGACAAGTCAATATTTTCTGAAGGTTCATTCGTGACAAGCCGATCGCACATAGAATTGAGTTTATTAATGAAGGCGTCTGAAAAGGATCAACAAAAATATGCGCAAGAGTACTCTGGTTAGCTTGTGCGAGAATATTCCGTTCATGCTTTCACTCAAGATCCTCGTCTGGTCGCTGACCTGTACGCAATAACAATTGCAACAACCGCACTGTAGGAGAAGAAGTTAAAGGCAGTGAGCACAATCACTTGAATAGATCAAGATTAAGATTGCCAATGTATTACAGTAATGACTTTCTGAATATTGTTCGAATATGTCATGCACTTGCATCTCACTGGAATGAAATGAGAACGTAATTATTTGAGCACATCTGAATTCATATAAATTAAATCAACCTTCATTCATACTAGGCTACATTTGTCCATACGATAAGTAGGCTACATTTGTCCAGGTTAATAAGTCATAAAAACTAAAAACTGCTTTTCAACACGATCTCACCTCTTTTTTTTCAACAACATCCGATTACTATGAACTTTTTTTGATTGAACGCTCCTGACAATCTATCTGACAATCAAACGCTTCCTAGTAGACCTTAGTAACTTCAGATCTCTATACCGAATCTTACAGCTTTGCTTACCCTCAATTTGCCACGAATACATTATGCACAATGTTTAATGAGTAACGAATTTAATAGCCAGATACTAATTCCATGCAATACTTGAAGCAGACATATGTTCACGTGAAACTCTTCCGAAGTAATAAACTATTTACTGAATTGCGCTCGTTTCAATGTGCTAACCGCGCCATCTCTCCTATTTGCTCTACCAGTTTCTCACACAAATTTTCTCATTTCTTAAATTAGTCACTTTGAACTCATAGGAAACTTCGTAAAACTAAATAGACAATTAGATGTGCGAGACCAGAAAGTTTGACCAGATTAATTCATTGAACTTCAGATGCTGTCGTGATGATCAGACTTCACGGAATATCCTTACTAATTGATCGGAAATATCACTGATAATAGCATCATAATCAGAAAAGGCATAAATTTGACTTGTTAAACGCTACAACTTCCACTGCATCCTTCCATTTACAAAACAGCATCATAAGCATGCCTATACATATGTTGAATTACATGCTGAGTCTCAAAAAAAAAACCGTAACATTTCTCTTCGGATTCAAACGAAAAAAAACACGCGTTAAAAAAAACGACAAATAATCATAAATTTGCTGATTTTCAGTTAGTAGTATCGAATGAAAATGAAATCCCTCGAAATCAGTTTACATGTCACTTTAAATTTGTAGTTCTGAGTAGTCAGTCGCTATGAATAAAACGCCTTTTTGTACATTTGAGTAGTCGATTCATTCGAAATGAATGAATTATCATTGTTTTCATCATTATCATTATCACTATCATTATGACTAGCATTGGTCCCGTCCCATCCATCCATGCGCGTATCATTGATTGATCCATCATTCCCTCTCATTTGATCAATCTCATCTCTTAAAGGCAGTGTAAATGCTAGTCAATCGGTTGGTTGCTCTCCTTCCTACTGCAAATAATGACGTTCTATGTAATATTAATAATACATTGCTGTACAGAACGATGTATCCTGTACGTGTCAATTGGTTTGAACGAATGAATGTGCAAATGAATGATTGTAAGAAGACATTGTGACATCTCTGAACCTATCATATAACAACAGCACCACTTAACTCATTAATTTTACATTACTCGATATCGATCGCTATCGATACCCGACTACTGCTTTCTCGTGAAAAAATTCATATTCAATTGTTATTCATTTCGTTGAAACATCATTATACAATTCAACACAGGCAAAAAACAAAATTTACCTTTCAAATGTTCATTTCCAGTGCTCACCCATTCGTATATTGCAAATCAGTACAACTTTCACTTGAGTTTTACACGAACTATTTGATCTACTATTACAAAACACAACCGAAACGCATTCTAGCTCGAAACATTAAATGATATGCAGTCCTCGAATAATCAGTCTTATGCAAATTTCGGAAATTGTAGGGAAAATTCGGTGAGATGTACAAATTGTACAGAGAACATTTGGTGACTGACTTGCAATTGTTAGAGCAAATGACAACAAAGTAAGGAAGTTGCGTAGAAATCGAACATATCATTAGGTAATTGAATGAAAGAGAGAGTGAAATGTCAACGGTAAGCTCTTCTTACAACCAAACGTATAGACGATGCTGTAGGTTGGCAGTATCCAAGTGAAAGAGTTCACTTGTCAACATAACTGAGTCAGTCCTATTCAACGATGAATGTTCGTTTGAGTTACCAGAAAAAAAACATGTGAGAAAAGTGCAGAGCAACGTGAGTGGCAGCATATGGAAAACGATGATATGGCTGAGGGTAAAAATTATTTGAATGTGCAACAAATCACCTCTGGCGATAAGAATTCGTATCCTTTCACAAATAGCTGCCAATTCATCGTCCAATGAGCAAGCACCATCACGAACAGAATTTGGTCGTAACGGTTCACCACGAGAAACGTTTATGAAGGAGCAAAACAGTGGTGAGAGTTTGAATGAGGAGCGTAGTGCAAGTGGATGCAGCACTTGTCGAATGCCGTTAATTCCGTTTGTCACCAAAATCGAATCATCTGGCACTGAGTTCTCGACCTAAAAGCCCAGCTTCACCCATTTACCAATCAGCACACACAAAGAAGTCATTCATCTTCACAAAGCAACACCTTTGCACTGCATTTGACACTCTTTGAAGCAATGTAATATTTGGTTTTACTTTGACAGCGAAACAATACGCGTTCAATTATACAAATAAATGCGATGAATAAGTTTCAGATTGTCGAATATGTAATGAGTGCATACATGAACGAGTACAATATCCGTTCAATGCTCTCTTATAACAATGAAATTAACATAATACGTCGATCAAAAATCTGTATCCCAAAGAAGCATGTGCGTTCGTAAATTAGTTACCTTTTGCAAAGAAGCTTGAAGGCCAAGCGATTTGACGTCAATTTCCTCGACGGGCTCTTCTTTGTGCAAATTTTTAATATCAATTAAAGTATAAGCGATATGAAGCAGAGGTGAGCAGTCGGTACCTTGGTCAAGCCCGTTGAGACCAGAGGTCCTAAGAACGAGGGCAATGAGGTAGCGAGGCATGCTCGCTCATCAAACAGTGTACAATAAGCGGAAAGAAGTGTCACGGACAAACCGGGTGACAACGAGTGCTATTTGTGCGACACGGTGCGTTGTGAGAGCGCGTACGACAGGGTCAGTCATAGAGCAGCAGAGCAAGTGAGAAATATCTCGTCTTTATTCGAAGTGTCTGTACAGTCAATGAAAGGGATGAGATGAGCGTCCTTGGGCATATAGGCGAACCAACAGTGCTCCTGATTGTGATTTCGGAGTAGGTTTAGTGCGTCGAGGCCACGTCCCCATGCATAGATCTTCTCGATGCATGACGACCCGATCACGTCCACTGTAAGGACGAGTCCGATAAAAATGAAGACTATTGATGAAGCCACGTACTGCTCTCCACCAACAGGCACCAAATCTCCGAAGCCGACTGTCACCTGCAAAAGATAACGGATGTGTGCAAGCAAACAAGAACCTTTCTTCTTTTATTTACAACAACGCTCTTTCATCGTCATCTCATATGGTTGCTAACACCATTCAGCTCTTATCTGTCATGAGTTTTCTCATAGCAAATTGTTTATTTATGTAATTATACCAATTTAATCATTTACTCATTCCTCTATTTCATATTCTGTGACCAAATACATTATTGGCTATTCATATTTTCAATTCACCTATTCACACTGAATAAATAGTCGAACAACTTTGCAAATGGACGCAGCACGATGCTTGCGGCATATAGCAGAATTATTGTCAGATGCAACTGTGATAAGTCTTCGATGATAAATGTTGATTAAATATATGATAATTAAAACATCATTAGCATTTTTAAGCTGACAAATCAAAATGACCGTTGAATCATGTTCAGTAGATGTGAAAATTACTCAAACTATTGATGCTTTTTGCATTATCTCTTACGCTTATTACCTTTAAAGTGCATTATAAATTCATAGCATTCATCAACGCTAAGTGAGATTACACTGATGATAACAGTAATAATAACATAATAATGATAACAATGATAACAACAGTAATAGCAATAATAATGATAATAATAATAATGATGATAATAATAACAGTGATAATAATAGTAGTAATAATAATAATAATAATAATAATAATAATAATAATAATAACAAGTAATAAATAATACGAACAATAATATAATGATTATAACAGCAATAATAACAAAATGATAGTAACTATAATAATAAATAATTACAATAATATAGTGATAATAACAATAACAAATAATAATAAATAATTATAATAACAATAATAATAATAATAATAAATAATAATAATACGAATGTGAAAGGCCTTCATAATCTCTCTCAACTGATAAGTGTCTACATAGTTCAAGTTCTTCTCACAATTCTTAAATTGTCATTCTGCTCATATCATCGAATGGAAAAATGACATATTACTTTTATTGCATCCCTTCGCACAATTATTTTAATACTGACTTATTGCGGTATTTTTTCTATACCGGTAAATTTATTAATATCGAAACGTTCCATGACAAAAACACATTACTCTCTCTCCCCTGTGAAATGCTGAAAGTTATAATAAGAGTGGGTGACAGTCCGAAAATTTCATAACTAAATCAATAGTGAAAGCTCATGTGAAAATCAAATGAAGCAATACTTCATTTGTAACTGAATATAAGCCTAAACTTGAAGGCAAACCATTAATAAATGAGCAGATAACATGAATTTAGTGTTTTCTGACACACAAAACATCAGACTAGGAGTACGGCCACAAAACAAGTCTGTTTCACTTCTTCAATTTAACTTGAATAAGACTGTTTATGTTGGGTCCAAATATGCCAAGTTTTGAGATACTATTTGAAAACTGAGTGAAGAAAAATCATTGAATGTTATGAAAGAAGGTTAATTGACGCGTAACAGTGCAAAATACAAGAGCATATCAAGATTTATTTCATATGAACAAAGAGAACTAAGAATGTCGTTTCCGACTCACAACTGAGTGAGGTTTTCTGGTAAAGGCAATTGCTTAACAAAAAGCAAAAATTTCAATTGCTTCACGTGGTTCAGTTGTAAGTAAAATCACTTTTGAAACTGCGACTGAAATGTTCATCAAAAATTGATTGTCATACTTATTTACGAATAGCATCGATAATGCGATTCATTGTTGTCGATGGCATTTACCGGTTGGTTTATTTTGATGAATACTTGCGATCTTAAATGCAAATTACTGCAGTGGTATTCTTATGAAAACATCAGTTTTATATTGATGATCCTAAGAGTTGTTAGCAGCTAAGTTTTTGCTGAATGGTGCGAAACGATTGAGCACTTTTATTTTCATTATTTGCATACCATCCACAGACACAAAATCGCTACGAATAATGCTAATTTCAAGAAATGATATGTCGCAGTTTTCTGATTAGATTAGCGCATCGGAAATGGGAGGTATTATTCGGTAGTGATGCAAGTGAAAAAGCATTTCAGTGTTGTATGATGTGTTTGTTTGTATCTTGCAAAAGCAACGCTTTTCCAACAGCCATTCAACAGCTAACGTTACTTGAAAAGTCGACTTTTTAGAGTCGTTGTCAAATGGAAGTGGTCGATTATTTGTTCTTAATTGAATGAAGGATCAGTGAAAGAACTGCCATAAGTATAATACATCGTACACCTGATGTGTGCATGGAACAAAGAAAAATGAATGTTACAAAAATTGATGAAGATGAAGTATTCGCTGAAAGGTTAGGGATGATAAAAAAACTAACAAGTGTGATAAGACAGAAGTAGAACGAATCGAGAAATGACCATGAACCGTCGAACCAACTGAATATGAGTGCAGCAATTGTCATGTAAACGAGGAGAACCAAAACGATGCATACTTTTGTGCGTCCACTGATCTGATCGTTCAAAGAGCTGCTGTATGCTTTTGTGGCGATTTCCGTGAAAAATTTGGCAGCATCAGCAACTGTGATCAACATCAAAGGAATTCTGTTACAAATACGAAATTGAAAGAAGCGAATGAAATACAAACAGACGACTCGTCGTTGTTTTATTTTTCTGACAGTAGCTAATTGACTGTAAAAAACGAGGAAAAAAGAACGTGCTCTTTAGTGACATCCCAATTTCGAAATCAGTTCATTCAGCTGTGAGTGCTAATATGAGCAAAAAAATAAAGATCTCACCGTTGATATAAAAACAGCCTCCTGAAGCGATATAACACTATGAAATTATGAAATGAAACTTACCCGAGAAACGCATAGCCAATGCAGAAAATCCTGCCCAGTGGTGAAATTGGAACAAGATGACCATAACCTAGAAACTTATGGTAAAGTTGTCGATAAACTTATTAGGAAAGTAAAATGCGATCATATATAGATGAATAAATGTAATTACCGATTGATGTAAGAATGGTTGTGGTGAAAAAGATCGCTGAGGATAAATTCCACTTGAGAGTGACATCCTCATCGAAATCACTTAATCTGATGCCATCGTCAAATGCAGCAAAAGAGGCGAAAATAAGATCGTCAATAAGTACTTCGAGAGTCGCGTTGTCAAAATCGAATTCCACAGTCATCAACGATCGCTAAACATGTATATCACTTACTTATAATGGATAGTACTAAAATCACTCACCAAGAGAATATGTTAGAGATAATCTTCAGAACTTGTTCAGGTCATTTTCACAGATTGAATTTATTTTTTCTGACCCATCAACTAGCTTCATTTTCAAGTAATATGTTCCACAATCTTACGGCTAGCCAAAATTTAACGAATCGTACAATACTAATCTCATGGCTATTCACTTGCAAGTTAGAACAGATGTTTGAGTAGAATTCTGAGAAGTATCATCAAATACAATCGCAGCGTGACTGAGGTGAATTGCTGAGTTTAAAGATACATCAGAAATGGCACCCAGCTGCAGACATTTCCATGCACAATTTTTGTTCATCATCTTCAGATCTAAGCTCATCGATCTCTCTTAAGCCTTTACTATCGAAAGAGCCGTGCACTGGTATTAATGCGTTTCCACGAGTTTTTCAATTAAAAATGTTGCATTATTGTCAAGAGGAACAGTTTTTTTTTTCGCACATTCCCATTGAATATGTGGTGATTCAGCAATAAAACTAGTCAGTACAAATAGGAAAGCAGCGAACCACATTCAAGTTGTATGATTTTGCTAGCTCAAGCTTACGTTAATACCGAGAATTACATTCAAAATCATCTATAATTTCTTGAAAATGGCAAAATATCCACTCTCGAAAGAGACCACGCTTTAACAGTAATGATATTGCTGGTAATGTTTGATTCCGTCGAGGAAAGATCATTGAAATGATGAAGCAGGTTTCAGCACCTGCAGGTCACGAATTTTCTGCAGATGGAGATTGCGACGATCGATTTCATATGGCCTTTCAATTGAGACAAAAACAAGTGCACCAACGAATGTGTAGCTGATGGTTGAAACAAGAAGTACGAGATGTGGAAAAATAAGTTGAAGCTGATGGGAACACTTGTCAGATATTCGCGATATTGATAGAAAGGTGAGTCGCTTCAGCACGGCACATAACATCGGCGGCCGCCTGCTGAGCATTATTCCGGACGCTGCCTGTTAGCGTGTGAAGGAATATGCGTTTGCCGTTGAATTGCTTCGGATTGATACGATGAATCAAACGTTTCAGTTCGTCATTTCAACCGCTCCTCTAGTCGATAGTCGTCAGACGAACGGAACCAATTTAAATGAAACCAAACAAAACAAACCGAAAGCGTTTGGGATAGATCATTGTTAATCTCTGCACGGTCTACTTCAATGAAAAACGAATTTTATTGAATTTCTTCTCATCGCTGCACACTTCTTTGCTAAAGTAGATGCATTTCTTCACTCATTTCTATCCAACGCTTTGCTGGTTCGTGCATGTTAGGACATCAAAACTTCAAAACGATCCCAATTCCACGATACTCATTCAACATATGAAACGTTCAGTATGATTACATCCTTTACTCTGACATCAAATTTTTACTCATGCGACTGTTTTGCTACATAACTATTCACTTATATGACTGTTCTAGACGCCGGATTTGCCAGCAGCATATTAGAAACTAGCATAAATTCCCATGAGCAAAACTGTATGCGCCGTGTCTATGCAAAATAAAGGAACCAAGCACAAAAAGATAAATCTCTTCTGCCGTGCAGTCCATCATTTTGCAAAAAAAAAAGTTTTGGAACAGCGACTCATAGCTATGGAGCAATGGTGCACGCAAATGATCAACAAGATCAGCAAACTATCCACCATATCTGCAGTCTTCATTGTCTTAATAGATCATTTTTGACCTCTTCAAAGTTTCAGTGATGCTTTGCATTAGCCAAGAAAAACGACTACTAAATTTCGATGATGATATCCATCATCCAATAAGCTCACAAAGGCTTATTTACTAATTTTCAATAACATTCGCTATTGCAAAAAACAGCCGTCCTTCCCGTAAAATTTTTATTCAGCATTCTTATGCAAGAAAATTTTTGAAACTATATTCAATCAGTTAAGAAAATAGCTGGCATAATGTTGGTCTTGCTGAAATGCCCTTGAATAGCGAGTCGCATCTATTAAATGGTGCACGTAAAATGAAAGTAGTTGATCATAAATGCTGATGTTATTTGAAGAAATGTGATTGATGCCTGTGCAAAATTTCACGAATTCATATCGTTTCATTGAGAATACTTGACTGTTGCTTGAGTAAACTTTTTGTGAAGATGCGTGGAAAATAGATTGATCATTTTCATGAAAGCAATGAGGTGCGACGCGATCACAACACTTGGCAGTAGAATCAACGATCATTCACTATTCTTCAGATTGAGGCCATTAACGGATAACCGAGTGAATTATGCAAAACACATCATTCCAGTCCACCTCAACCGAAACCATTCTCCTCATCGTAACCAAATAACAACACATTCCGAAGCACACCAGTTGTGGTTCGTTCGTTAACCTCATGTACCGCCACCGATTCATGTTCCTGTTCCTCCTCCTTTTCATTTCTTTTTCACAATCTCCTTATGCAAATTCATCACAGGCTCCTGACTAATCAAGTAATGAGTATTTTTTATCGTTCATCTCACAGCAAAACTCAGCTCATGACCCTTTTTCGAAAAAAAAGTTTTTCCAATGCATGTTTAAATATGGTTCTGCCAAAAAGTGACTGAAACCAATTGCGACTGCAGCAGAATTTAAGTGTTTTCATCACTGAAGCATTATTCCCCGAAGGATCATGATTTTCTCAAACGTATTTTCAGCTTTTAAACACTTCAGTAATGATGCTTGAAGCGTTCACTAATTTGTCAGCTCCTAACAAAGGAGATCGATATGCTGCTACAGATGGGGAAGGTGTCGCTCATGGAATCTTTGATAATTTATGGCATTAAATTGTCTCATTCCTGAAATTGCCGGAATTTGCCGTATACCAGCTGTTGTAAAATTCATACTGTATTAGAATATTCTCTTCCTGTCGTTCAACGAGTTCAGGCTTAAATCATTTAGGGAAAATCTCTCCTAGTGAAATAAGGCCTGAAAGTGAATAACGCGTGCTTATCTCGGGAAAAACGACTGGTTCAAACAACGCTGTGGAGAACTTATTAATTATGAAAAGATTTGATGAAACCATGTAGAAATGCTGTCCCAATACATTTTAAAATGGTTTTTCTATAGCACTGTTCACATTTTATTGTTGACCGTGTATGATAATCATTTTCGAAAAATATCCATAATCGTCAACTGTGCAACAATTTTTTCTCTTTATGTTGAGCACTATTTGTTGATGGTGCAACTATCTTTGTTTTTTTTTTCAAGGAAAACTTTTACTGAGAAAATCTGCATCTTGTTTTGTTTTTTACTTTGAGCAGAATGAGCAAATATGTGGAACACATAATTACGTGAACTTATTGACAATTCATACTTCGCAAATGAGTGTCATTAACTTAAATCGCTATTCAGCTCAACATCCTCTCAGTAGTTCACTTCTTACATCGAGGTCATTGCGCATTTACAATTGGTTATTTGCATTCTCCTAACGATACAATCAGTTTGCGACCAATAACATTACTAACGAAGGAAGTTGATACCTTACTTCCTTTGCTGTTGCGTTATTGTTACGCAGAAGGGGTCAGACAGTTTTATGTGATAGATATACGAAGTTGATCTGATTGAACCTATTCTGTGTTGATGTTTCTGATTGAACGCCTAATATGTTTGTTTTTTCTTGAAAGTGTCCATTTTTTTGAAGATTACTCACGGCAAGTGTGCAATTTGGGTTCTGTTGAAGTTCGTTTTCAGCACTGGACGTCAATTATTCAAAAAAGGATTTTGAATGCTGAATATTCTCGGAAGCTGGCGCATAAATACGTGACGTAATCATCTGTCCAATTTGAGATATGAGAAATTGAAATGACGACGGGTGGTCTGAATCGCAGTCATCAATTAAACATTCTTTTCACATACAAAAAGTGCTGAGCAAATCTATGTACCAGTCCGCGATGTTTTCCGCTGCATGCAAATTGAAATTCGATTGGGTATCGTTGAAGTTTTGTCATGAAGGCGCATGAATCCTTGTGCAAATTTCAACAATTTCGTGATCCGAAAAGGATAATTAGTTGAATCGAGGTGTTCATTAGTCAATCGTATGTGTATACCGTTGGTAGCACTTTACAGATATTCAAGAAAGGCAAATTTTAAAGAGAAAACGAATGGTTAGTAGAACGCAAACGATCATATTATACCGACACCAGAATGCACTTCTGGACTTGAATTGTGCTCAGCGAACTCGCTCCACTAACCACTCGCTCGGATTTAGCATTGTTGGTGGTGTTGACTCACCTCGAGGACCAATGGGTATTTTTGTGAAAACTCTCTTCGCTAACGGTCTTGCAGCTCATAGTGGACTCATTAAGAAAGGTACTGAGTTTTCTCGCCTTGCATTTTCTTCGTGCTATTATTTAATTGAAGGCATGTCTTTTCCTTACTCAAATAATCCCAGTCTATTTTGATAGAAACGTCACGCGTCCTACTGGAAAAATTTCATTCTTTACATCAAGTTCTGAAAAAACCCCGCCCCGTAAAAGTGATACCCTATAAGTGCAAATACAGGATTCTAATGTGAATCATACAACCATGATAAATATTCTTGTATATCAAATATGATCTTTCAATTTCAATACAGTTCAATGTCTCAATGGAGTTCGAATTGATCCTGAAATAATTGCAATCATAAGTTCAAATTCCCATTCCAGTGCATGTATTCGAAAACTGATAACTACTGTTTTCCAATCGCCTAGTTTCCCTGCCCAATTCAAAACCAGAAAATGTGCTTAATCTCAAATGTGCTCCGACGCTCAGGCGATGAAATCGTTAATGTAAATGACATTGAATTGTATGGTAAGACGCAATCACAAGTTCTGAACATCTTCAAATCGGTCTCGAAGATGGATGTTACACTCGCAATTCGAAGGTCGGCACCTGATTGTCATCGCAGTACATATTGGTAAGCTATCCATAATTTGAAAGATCCATAATTATTCTTTAGTATCAGGCACTCCAAGTCTATCCGAATTTTATTCAGTTCAAAGAGAACACATCTGACTCGGTAACAATATAATTATTGCTTTAAAAACTTTAACTTTTCTGTGTTTTGTGAAAGCATTACGTGCACTTTTTATTATATATTTGAATGATTTCGTTCTTACGGCAAATACAATTAGAATGAACTTATGTATGAAGCGTTTTTCTTTGATCTTTCAAACGTCAGAGCCATCGAAACACCTTTTAAACGGTTTTTTCGGAAGTAAGAAACTCTCAAATGATTTCAATTTAACCAATCGCAAAAAACTTGTAGCGGTGGAAATGTTGATATGAAACCAACCGATACAATAGTGGACAACACAGTCTTCTCGTTGGCAAAGGACTCACTCATCAAGGCAAGGTTATGCGCCAACAGAAATGTCTTACGGAAAGTCAGTGCAAATAATACGCTTATAATTATTACGAAATAAAATAAACTTTCGCATGCGTTGACGTTCGAAAAATGCGAACGATGCGAATTTGATTAGTCGGTCCTTCAAAAATATATTAAAACACTCGCGTATGTGCTTTTTGAAGTTGACGGAAACTACTGATTTGAATGGCTCCACAAATTGATGGTGTTTGATGAAAAAGAAATTGTTGAGTGATAAACGTTTCATAATTCACTTGTTCTTGAGTACTGCTGAAGCTTGACTCCTTATAGTATTCATAGCAAAACGCTGTTAATCAGTAGACATAAAGTAAAGCACTGAATCACGATCGTAAACGTCAGTAAGCAACTGTAGAAACGAATAATTCAGTAAAATGAGAATTTGTAGGCATGAATTAGTGTTTATGATGAGTCTCTCATCATAATATGCAAATCACATCGAATAAAACCACGTTTTACGTAATTTCATCGAATCAGATTATTTTATTCAATAATCCACTACTGCTTTGCTGTTCAATGCTGCTTCGCTACATAGTACACCCAATATCATTTCAAAGCCATGTCCCGTACACACGAAACAGTGATGAACAGATGTGCTGTCGATCGTTGCTTGAGAGTGTACGTACTGCTGCCAAATCTTCATTATCTTGGAGCTTTTAATTCTCAGTTCATCCATTCATATATACAACTTTTCATTCATCTTCAAACGTCTTCATCTTCAAGTGTTCATATTGCGTTTTTAGTTCCAATTAGTAACTTTTTTTGAGTTTCATTTCACAGCTGATTATTGGCGTTCTCATAGTGCCTTCTTGCAATTGCGGATTCAAATTGTTTCTCTATCTGATTCCACCTTTCAAAAAATATTGTTGAATGTTCCAACTTCAGCACTGAAAATTGCTGTGCTAGTTAAATCGGTCATCATGAGCTGTAATTGCTTCTGCTCAAAAAGTTGAAATTAACGAACGAATCAAAATCATATGAGAACTGAGTTTTCAATTTTTTGACCAAATCAAGTCATTGAAAGATCAAACTAACAGAATTAAGGCAGTGCTACAAGAGTTAAATGTTCATATTTCGGAATCTTCACTGATGGAGTTTAAATGAAGAAGTGGATTAAATTGATGAGCGATTATGTAAAAGTGATGTTGATATCTACCTTCGAAATACTGTTTTTGCTAAGTGAGCCACTGTCGTAATGTACGTTGCTGAGCGTAAACTGACCTTGGATGCTCATTGAATGAAATTATTGGAAATTTTATTGCGTTTCAAAATATACTTGAATGTCTTTTCGCTCAACGCTAACTTTTTAGTCTGTTTCATTGCAACGAGCTCGTTTGTCGTTTTTCTCAGTCTCCTCACACGTTTTTTCCGCTTCTTTGCGGATATATTCCATCATTCGGTTTGAATGTCGATATTACCTGAATTGTGCTTCATTGGTTCAACACTCCTCTGATTGTAGCTCATCTTTGAAATACGTTTGTAAACAAGTCATTTCCGAAATTTTCAAATCATTAACTGAATTCCTCCATACGAACTAACTGCCCCATTTTACTGTACATCCGAAAGTTCTTGAATTTTTGAGATGCAGGTGCTGAGGGAATCACTCATAATTTTTATAGTTACGCGTCAGAATCACGTATGGTATTCAAAAACGCAATCGAGACATTTCATATTTTGTCTTTCAATGTGCCGTTCAAAAGTGATGTTCCTTTATGAAGTCATCAAATACCTCACCAGCACTTTTTGATAAACATTTATTCACACGAACCCATGTGAATTATCAACTATCGGCACGGTTCAGTTGATTTCTTTTTAGAACTCCAAGAATGATTTCAAAGATTTCGAATAGCAAATTCAA
The DNA here is from genome assembly GCA_035041965.1 of Anisakis pegreffii. Classification (NCBI taxonomy): domain Eukaryota; kingdom Metazoa; phylum Nematoda; class Chromadorea; order Rhabditida; family Anisakidae; genus Anisakis; species Anisakis pegreffii. Next base: position 48,851 of record JAPYMA010002406.1, read on the forward strand.
CTTTCGCTAATATGTTTTCATCAAAAATCAGTGTGCTTAAGCATAACTGCGGTATGTATTTAAGGTACTTGTACTCATGTGATATTATAAGTTTTTTGTTTCGTTCTGGGCTAACGGTTCAATTTTGATGACAGATCGATGCCAAGCTGCGTCGATCGATTCAGTACAAGCTCCACTTTTTTCGTAATATTTTGGAAAAAAAGCCGTGAAATTGATCACGATAAAATTGCAAATGACACAAGATGGGGTGTGACATCTAAATTGTACTCCCTCGAAAACGACACACTAGCATGAAACCAAAACAGCTGATTGCAAGCAATCTCAGGATGAGACTGATCATCTTGTATGAGTTTTTTAAGGAATAAAACAAGTATGTCATGCTGAACTAGTATCAAGGTCACATCACTCGCTCAATTTCACAGATTTGAAGTCATTCTGCAGGTAGTGTAGTTAATAACTGGTTATTTCGTTTCGAAGTTATTACCGTGAAAAAACAACAAAATGCAATCAGTGACATTTTTTAATATCATTCTTTTCTAATTTCATCACATTATCTCTCTTAAAATAAGCGAAATTAGATTTTTCATCGTGTCGAAATCAACAGATACACAAATTAAAACAAACGGATTGAGGCAATCGGCAGAAATCTGCGAAAATTGATTACCTCGTATGATATTTTGTGAACGTTTCATGCGCAGACCATCATTCAAAATGCAAATTATAATGCAGCGATATTTCGGAAAACAATCAAATAAATTAGTATTTCAGTTACAGTATGTAATGAATCAATATCGATTTCGATAATAATATACATACAATCCAAAAGGGGTATTGTTTGAAAAACATTCAGATTAGCGTTAGGTAGCGTCTACCGTCAACACCATGCCATCGTCAAACCATAAAATCAACAAAGAGCACATGCATCGCTTAACGGTGTGCCATTTAATGCGCTTTCAACGTCAAAAGCCTTTTCCGTTTCGACATACAACACCGCTCATTCCATCATTTTTCATCAGTTCCATTATTCTATCATTTTCACCAGTGGACCAGTTTTGAACCTGTTTTACTTTATTGTTTTTTTACTACTCTCGCAAATTATCACTTAACAATGAACCTTTTGGTAAGCTTTATCTGCTTGAACATATTCCACATCAATCATGTAGTTGTAAAAGTCTGTAAGAGAGCCATCAACAACATATGCCGATCAACTGCAGTTGAACATAGATAACTCAAGTTGCTTCAGTTTATCTTCTTTCACGTCTCACTACGAAATAACCGATATCCCATTTATTTTTTGAATCACTCAGTATTTCTATGCCATATTCATTTCATGCCGATTCAAATCTGAGCATAATGATGAACTGAAATCAGAAACGTTGCTGTCAAAGTAGTTTATGACGTATTGAACGGGTCAGAATATATTGGCTGATTCTTTTGAGATGCATCTCACGAACGCAAAGCTCCCACTTGATCCTTTCCAATTTTCTTTCGAACTTTATGGATGATCCCCTATCGTAAAATTCACTCCTATCAGTTATCAGATCTTTCTAAACATTACACAAAATGAGCGGTTGAAGGATTATCGCTATTGACTACGAAATCGAAATGTAAGCTGCGATTATTCAACTTCGATCGACAATTCGGAAACAAATGGAATTTTCGGCGTCTTTAGTCGTTGTAAAGACTCAATCTTGTGATTTTCGACACCATTCTTCCATAATGTTTCCGTTGAATTCATAATAACATTATTTCGCTGTTGTTGTTGAGCATAAGCGTTTAGGATGAATGTTTGTAGAATGCCGTTGTGAAAACAAAGCGGACAATCAGAAAGAAAATTGTGGAAATAATGCGTGAAAAGATTTTGCTCGAAAAAACTACTCCAGACGAACGTCTTGGTTTGGGAATAGCAATTGAAAGCGATGACAATAGGGACTGGTGAGTAATGATAAGTTGAAAATAGTTTATGTTTTATGAAGTTTAACATTACGATGTAATTGCTGTTTTAAATAATTTTTTCATCGGATGCATAACACACTTTTCGCTTCATTATTCCTATTACATTCAAAATGACGTAGAACGCGGCTTTATAAACTAAAATGTTTTATTTTTCGGTAATTGTACGTTTTAATCAAATGGTCTTTTTTTGTGTTCATGTCAGTTGTTTTTTTAAGCAATTTGCTTGTATTCTTATTTCACCCAAAAATATCCAGTTCGGTATTTGTTCACTAAATTGAATTGATCAAAGTAAGTACAAATTAATCAAGGAAGCAATCAATTGTTGGATGGAATTTCAGTGTTCTATCGATACGTGTTGAACAGGTGGCAGCAAATTCGGTTGCTCACAGAAGCGGATTACGTGTGGGCGATCGTATTTGGTACATAGCTGGCAAAGATGTGCATTCATGCTCTCGTCATAAATGTCTCGCTCTCTTTCATCAAGATGCTACCAAAATCCCGTTGATCGTCTCTCGTCTCAAACCGTTAGTTATCAATTCTATCAATAGCCACGCATGTAGTAAATAGTTGCTATGAGATTGACCGCAAAACTCTGAATCATTCCACTCAGTTGCTTTCGGCCAGCAAAATTTGCAGCCAAGAGGTCATCATTCTAAACGTTTACAAGGTGAGCGACTCAGCCGTTGAAGTCAAAATAGGTCAGGCGTTAAACACGGCAACGAAAAACTGTGAAGAGGAAGTGAACAACTGCATAAAAAATTGAAAATGATGCATCGGGGAGAAATGCACTATGGAGATATGAGAGGAATTGCTATTGTATGATCCAAAATTAATCAGTCTTTACGGTCTATCCATAATAACACATCATCAGTTTTTGTTCGTTCTTCATTTCAATCATACTTCAGACTGACTAACAATAAGATCAACTGTAAGATCAAGATCATTGTAGATCATTGTAACTGCATCATCTGCTGTTTTTGGTATCAAGTATTTTCATTAGCAGTTTTAGATCACGAATCCGGCAAAACCCAGATGTTTTGAATAAATTCATCATCATAACGTCGGGATTAAAACTTAAGTGTGCTTACAGCTAGTGTCCAGCCGTTTTATTCCAGTGAATGAGTATGCTATTGATGTACTATTGCTGTTGGTGATGATAACCTCCTGTATTACTGCCAATAATTTTATCAACAATGCTCGATGACGAAACTTTAAATGATGTCAACATTTTCGAATAATTTGATACGACCGCATCACGATACTGATCGAATTAGTTGTTTACTGTTGCATTGATGCAGAATATTTGCGAAAAGGACGATGTTGAACTGAAGTAACTGAAAAAAAGAAATGACTGGAGTTGATGGTGTACTTTTTGGTTATTTTGAATAAATCCATATGAGAGACAGGATAATACTGAATTAAATGTTCATCCTCATTTCGCGATCCGCATACATTTTTCGAACGCTAATTTTTCTAGCTTCTCGGTTGTTTTTTTTGCAATCTTTGTTCATAATTCTTTGGTATTTCACTTGCTTAACTCTCAAGTGACCCTTTCAACGTATTCTTTTGCATATTTTCTCGCGTAAGATGGCAAACCATCTTTTGGAAGAAACTCATCAAGGGATTCAAAGGGTGCAAATGAGGAGCCATTTACTCTTTCCATCAAACTATTTAATTATCAATAGATATGGTATATCAAGATCGCTTTTGTGAATTTTTCTCGTCATTTCCGAAGGTACATCTATCGAACGAAATCATCTTGAATAAGTTTGTTGGTTCATTGAAACTACTTTCAGTTACGAAGTGAAAAAAAGATAACTACCGATCATTTATTTCATCACAATCATTTGAGCAAATCACGTTATTTAATCTATACAAATATCTTCATTCCGTTCATTCTTTTCACGATTTTTATGTTTCATGCATTCCTTATCTTTCTAACTATGAAAAAAACTTCTTGTTTATGGATGAATTTGTTGCTCTTATAATATACACTTTTTTGGTTGCTGTTCAGATATTTTGAAAATAATGAAACTGTAAGGATCATCGTTGAGAAGATGAACATTTAAAGTTCTCAAAAGCAAGAACTTTGTCAGCAAGTTATTGAAATAAAAACGGAACACATCATTCGATGTGAAAAGTGATTATTATAATATAGACAGAAAATCAAATATGCATCGCAGGAAGGAAGAGAGCAAAAATGAAAGAGCAATATTAGAATTGATGAATATTCAGTGTCTTAGAGGGAATGCGTTTGAGCAAGTTTGGACGCGTTTTATTCCATTATAGGATCGATTGTTGAGAATTTGGATATAAGTCATGCTAAGGTGCTTGATCTGAAACTGATCGCAGTTTTGTAAATGAATTTCGTTTCTTTTTCAGTTGTACTATTTGATGTGTTTTTCAACTTAATACATGGCTCAATATGATACAGCTCATATCATATTATAATCATAAATTGTTTCTTTGTTGTGACTAATTCAATTTGGAATGTAACTGTTACATAATATTGCCACTCAACAATTTATCTATCAAGAAATTTTGCTTAAGAACTTATCAACTTACCAAGTATTCATTGTTTCGTTATCCTCCATCCTCCGCTTTTGTCTTGTACACATATCACAACAACGTGACATGGTGCAATGTTATATTGTAGTGTCCTCAGCGAGAAATATGCTGGGAACATTCAGCTATAATATTAAGTAAAATTGCTTAGCGATGTTAGTTGATACGATCCTTGCAGCTGCTTGAGATGAGCGCGTTTCATCGAAAAGTCATAAACTAGAGGAAGTACCACGGCATAGTGTTTGCCTGAGATGACTAATAGAATCCGAGTGGTGCATTGGTTCGAAAGCGATTATTGAATAGTTTGTAGAGTCATAAAAATGGCGATGAGTTCGATCAATTCTTTGTTTTGCAGTGCATCGCTGCTGAAAAGAGCTGGGAGGTGCAGTCGATCGACGAATGACACTCATCGCATACGACCTCAAAACACCTCCAAAGGTCAGTTTAATGATTCATTCCATCTTAACTCATTCATTGTTTGCATAAGCAGAATTTATCATAAAACTTTCACTGCCTTCTTTAATGTCAAACTTTCTCGAAATTGAATTTCATGACATTGATTGTTTAGCTTTCTTAAGCGACTCCGAGTGTACTGCTAAGCAAACATTCCAGTGGAATGTTGATGAAAACTCTTGATCGTTCGATCTCGCTAAGCAGTAAAATTCTCACATTACAAAACCAACTATATACCGAAAATTGGCGGTCGTTTGTAGTTTATGAAGCCAGTTGCAATTATCTGCTGACAGAAATGCGTGATTCCGTTTTTTTTTTCTGCAGTCATTCATCGTTACACTTCGCGTCTTTAATTATTACAGATAATTTCAATGTTGACGTAGTGGTCACAATGAAACGTTCGTGTGATGAACACAATTTTATTACATTTTTCATTTTCGCATTCCCACGATAATTGCCTGAATTTAAAACTTGTTCCCCTTTGTTCGGGACATCCGAATATTTCGGTTGTTCCTTTCGCAACGAATGAATAACTTCAAGTATACTTATTCCATAATGCGTTAGAAAAATTCACCTAAAAATAGGAAATTTTATCGAGCAGCATTCCTCGCTGCATTTAAGTGCATCAGTCGATGGTCGTTCCAGTTAAAAGCTTTCAATAACAATAACGGTCTTTTGCACACAATTATGGTTGGAATTGATGATTCAAGAATCAATCACATTCATTTGTTTCATTGCTTTCGTTTGACATACTGATCATTTCGTCTAAAAGATGGATCATTTCCAGTCTGTGGACAAATTTTGATATTCTCTGAAAAAGCATTTGATCAGTACTTTTTGTGGTCACTCATCCGGCTCGCATGTGTCACAATTTATTGACCATCTTTTTCTCGACATTTTTCAATGTCAATTTTTATTTACACTTGTCAGCAATTCTTGTCCAATCTCTGGTATTCTAAACCAAACGAAAGTGCCTCGAAATGTGGCAGTGTGTTCATGATTTTTAGCAACTTAAGTTATTGTCACATCGATAGCATTTGTGTGTAAAACAAGTAACCAAAACGATTGTTGAGCAATGCGAAAATACGTACAACTTTCATTTCTAATTATTTCAAAATATTGCTCCCTTATTTGATTCACTTTATATAATCTTCAACTGTTGATAAACAAATTAGCGCCGAATGGTCTGTCTCTCCTTATGATAGTTTCTCTTCTATCAGTCTGCTTTGACGCTTTCATTAGTCACCACTTATTCATATGTGTTCCCAATGACTATCAGTCGCTCTTTTTTTCCATTTCCTACGTCTTTTGTGATTATCTCACTCACCCAAGTAGTATGACTCACCTTACATTTTTCCTGCCATTCTCTGAAGGATGTTTTACGTAGGTAGTCTGTTCCAAATATTTGTGTATAAGAACGAAGAAAAGTCGGGGACGAAATTTGCAGTTGAGAATCCGAAAATGCAGTCACCTCGAACAAAGTCGAGGACAGGGAACAAGGACGTGAAACTTCGTGAAAAAACTCAATCTTGTTCACATCCCCGTTCTCGATCCTCGAATCTTTCACGTATGTGCAAAGTTTGAACTGGAGTCAGTAGAAGCTTGAAAACAGGAATATGTGTTGGAAAAGCATTAAAATAAAGCAATCTGAGGGATAGATCAGAGATAACCGTAGAGCCATAATGCGATTTTATTCCATTGAACTACACGAAAAAATAGACAATGCATAATCTTTGGCAAGAGAAAAGATTGACAATAATGTAAATTTCTTCTTCTGCACGTTGTAAGAATCGTCAGAGTTACCGAAAGTTACTGAAAGTTCTGGCGCAGTTGTTCACATGACACTGAAATAACCAGAAACATTTCGTTTCTGTGGTTACAAAAGTCGTCAATTTTGCCATTGTCATCATGCATTATTTTTATTTTCTTCTTCGGCACAACCGCCCCTTTGTTAGTAACTGTTTCACAATGGCTCTCTTTCTACATATCGGGCAAATGCATCTCAAACCGTTTTGCGTTCCCTCTCAAAAAATGAATTCTTTCACGCTACGTTACCGCTAATCAAACGTTGCCTTCTTCGCACTGTTGGACCGTTACAGAGTAGACATCCACCCAGCCCTAGTATATAACAACATCAAACTATTAAATAACACGACCACATCATTTCGGAAATCTAAACCTAAAAACTCCTACAGCTTGCTTCTGAGGCTATGATAGCGCACAAAACATTCGAACTTTGTTGGTGAAATTACATCAAGTTAACATTTTTGATGTTTTGACCCGGTTTATCATTTTTCGAGGAAACTTCAGGGGAATTTCCCGAAAATTTTCAGCGAACGGGAACTCAGACAATTCCAGAAATGTCGACTAAAGTCGGGGAGGAAATTTGCAGTGACGGACCCTGAAAATGCGGCTGCCTTGAAAAATGTCATGAACGAGGTCCTCGAAACTCACCATTCCACGCAACACATCAATGTCCATATGAATCATCACAGTATAAGTATGGTTATGAGATTCCAAAATAAGTGGTACAGATTGAAGAGCTGATTTAGTACAGCTGGATTAACATTCAACATCAACTGAGTAGGGATCAGCAAACAATGATGCCTCCATGCGACAGATTGTTGCAATCAAATACACCCACTCTAATCAATCATCAAATTTAATAAAACTTATATATATATATATATATATATATATATAATATTACATATGTATGCTTTTGTAAGAAGTGATTTTTTATTTTATCATGAATTAAAAGAAATGAGGCGAAAGTTGATTTGATTTCGAAATTCAGTACATGATTGTTGAGTAAGATTTTTCGGATGGTTATGCGGTGTAGCGTTTGAATTGAAAGGAAGAATACAATGAAGAGAGAAAGAGAGAGTCCTACTCACAAATTGCATAATGCTGAATATAACACGTATAAATATTGTTATTCATCATTTTCACATTCGATATTCGTTAGATGTTGTGAAGTGATATGAGATACCGGAGATCGAGTACTTTACTCGAATTATGTCTAGATATATTCACAGTGCAGATGTTTTTGTGAGGTTGCTAAACGGTGTTAAATTCGAGTTCCTAATTTGCACTTATTTGAATTGGTTTGTTTCCTTGTAGTGTTTCACATTGATCAGCTAATCAATTTTTGTGCTGAAATATGAGTTTATTCAAGCCACACTCATAAAATTATTTGATTGTTAGAAGAACAGTGTTCTTGCTCATATATTGATGAATCAGCTTACTGTATGTACATGACCCACATTATGATTATTTATTGATCACAACTGTTTGAATTACGTGTTGCGGGGACGAAATTTTGCAGTGGAGGACCCCGAGAATGTTGTCGGCTCGGAAGATGTCGTGGACGGGGACGGGGCCCTCGAAATTTCCCCGTACCCGCGACACGCTAGTTTCAACGCTGTTTAGTTGATGAGGCGAAGTTTTGCGTAGTGATTTCATTCACATCGTTCAGGAATAAAATGGTACGAAAGTGCTTCATACTAAAGATCGATTTTCCATTCAACTCAGCTCCGTTCGGAAAATATTCGGCTAAGAAGTGTTCCTTTCGTTTCCCTCATCCTGTTACAGACTGCCTCAACCATCAAGAACTTGG
>JAPYMA010002407.1:0-62040 GCA_035041965.1 Anisakis pegreffii
TATTTTTAGATCACATTTCGTTAAATTCCTTTAAAGTATTCGTAAATTTACGTCATATCATTCTTTTCTGTGTCAAGTTTGTTAGCGTTGTTTGTCAGCGTGTATGATCGTTAATTTTTTTGCTCATTCTAAGAAATTGATGTGGACGAATTCACTGTTTCGTTTGCATATGTGCAGTTGTTCAAGAACAGAAAAATTCTGCTTGGTTGTTCCAGGCAGCATATCGCGCACAATTTCGGTGTGCGTCTGCAAAACGCACTTCAAGACTTTTTCAATTCCAGTTGCTTACTCTCATTGATTTTTCAGTTCGGAGAATGTTTCGTTTCGTGTAAACGATTTCTATTCACCATATGCTCTAGTTCAGTGGAACAAATTATTTTTTTGTGTTCGTACGTGTCTCTTTCGAAACTCTCAGCTGTTTTACATGATGGAACACACGGGCAGAAATGATAATAATTGTTCAGATGTAATTAGCAAAATAAGTAACAATGATACTGACTATATCAATAGTGACGTCGCAGTTGTACAAATAAAAACATGTTTCAAAATATTTGTTCAACTAGGTGTTTCACCAGTTACGGCTGCATTTCTGATAACAACAGTTCATCAGGCACATCACTCTATTTCAACTGTTTCATGACAAATTTAGATGTTCTTGAAGCCATCAGAGAATGCCGTTTATTATTTATGTTTATTTCCGCATCGAAATTGAAAAAAAGCTGAAATTTAATATTGTGATTTTTTTCTGTAATTCAAAGTTTTCGCATGTGCAAATTCGTTGCGCGAGCATTTATTGAAGTAACATCTTCGATCGATCGTTCATATTCAGATGTCAAGCGCCAGTCGTTCAGCTCGTAAGCGCCCGCTGGCACATGACGAACTGAAGCCGTTTACAGCTGAACTGTCACCTCCTCCCGGCTCAAGTGCGCCCTCCACTTCGCTATCCTCTTTTGATCCTTTCCCATCCATACCAAACAATGCCTATAATTGGTAAATTGTTTTTTAATCAACACCATTTTCGTTTGTTTATTCACCTTCTTCAGTGTGTTTGGGGTAATACTTTTTTAAACTCTTTAGAACCAGTTTATATCCTTTTGTCGTAATGGTTGGAGCTTGATTATTTAGCAAATTTTAAATCAAGCAAATAGCTCAGCTTTTGAAATCAATGAATGATATCGAAGTCTGCGAAACAAAGTATTTTTTTTTGATTTTGCGAACTGATTCATAAGCCGTGGTATGCGTGGTTAAATTGGACTTTAAGATATCCTTTACCTGCAGTACCGTCATCATTCAGGCTATAAAATTTCCAGCTTTGTAATTCCTCTGCAACTAGCTAAGATGTTATATTTTTCTCATTTTGCAGTCCCATATGTCTACAGTTGTTTCGCGAGCCTTATTCTACAGTGTGCGGCCATTCATTTTGGTATGTTCATTCGACTTCGTTGATTATTGCCTCATTTTTATATTCTTTCTTGACTTAGTTCATGTGTTCATTCAGCTGTCTAGTTGTACATGCGTCCATTGAAACATTTGTGAAGGACGTAAACATCGTTTTTTGTCTTATTTTTAATGACCATTTTTGTCAATGAATACTATAATACTTCTTTAGATAATATTTAATTGTTTGCACATTCGACGGAATAGATTATTAGGCCAAAAAATTCATGAGATGCTTCAATGTTTTTTATAGATTTGTCCAAGCCAATTGTAAAAGCAAAATTCAACTAGAAGTGAATCTCGTAGCTGAAAACAAAAAACCGGAAATGACCATAATTTCAGTCGTGAATGTATCAGTGCACATTTGGAGCGATCTGCGTGGTGTCCGGTATGCGCACGTGAATTCGACACAATGACCGGTGTCCCGATCGTTTTTCCGAATTTTACGGCTTCCGCAATTGCGGATTCGATCCGCTCGAAAGCCAAAGTGGCGAGAAGTATTCGATCGGCAGCGGTTCGTTGGTTTTTTCTTTGTTTTGTTTATATTTAACTTAAGATTAAATATTGACGCAGTTGTTTGGAAACATACGAGAATTTTGTGAATGTTGTGATTGAAGAGTGGCACTAAGAGTTTCTCTCTCAATGCAACGACCGTTCAAGCTCTAGTTCATGAAATGATCATGTATGAATCATTATTCTAAAAAATTTGTGCGGGGTGACGAATTATTGAAGCTGAAACGTTTTGCATTGAAATTGTTCTGGTATGGAGTGAGTAATTTTAATGCGAAGTGCTGAGTATATGGAAGGAAGTTGGTGAAGTTTACAAAGAAACGATGTTTCAGAAGCAGTGTGGAGCTTCGTCGTCAGAAGGCACATCCGATGAGCTAGTGGATCTAGCGATGAGTCTAGATGCGGGTTCAATCGATCGCGTGATGGATGTGCTGAGAAAACGTCGAGAGCAAATTGCGTTGGGTGATGTGAGACGTAAGAATATATTGATGAATGAGTTTCTGGACGAAATGATTTCGCGACGAGAACATACAATAAGACAAGCACAACACGAATTGAATGTGCTCAAACATGATCGACAAGCTGTACAGGTGAGAGGGAGAGCTTTTCCACTTTTTATGGTATTGTTCGTGTTACTTACATAACTTAATAGAACTTTTCTTGTAACTTCAATTAATAATGAAGTAGTGGTAATGATGGTAATTTTACTCGTTGTCAGTTTTGTTGTCTTTCTAGTTTTATCTCATATCCCACAATCAGCATCTCACTGATATTGTCTGAGTGTTTTGTTGCATCGGTCCTTCGAGGTATCCTGTTAGGGTAGTGGTTGATCAACACAATTTAGCTGGCAATAGTAATGATAATTATTGTTATTGTTATTGATATAAGAATAAACGAATGGCAACGTTGGTGATTGATTGTGCAATGCGGTAATATGGCTGGAAAATAGTAAGGATAATAAGACGAACATGAAATAGTTTCAGACCATCCTTAAAGTCGACAAAAATTGTGGAGTATCGTCATCACATCGTATGGTACCAGATGCGGGTGGTTTGCTTTCGTTGAACAATCTGGTGAATGGCGGTGATTTAGTTGGTGCAAGTAGTATTCGTGGCTCATCGTCACAGCAGACACCGTCTGTAATCCAATCGCTGGCGGACTCTGGCACTGCCGCATTGACACTATCAGCAACGGATGAAATGGAAATGAGCAAATATCGATCACGTTTGCAACAGCATATGAATGGACTGGAACAGGCATATATTTTGAAGAGGATATGCTGTGGAAATGAAACTGGTGAGCATTTGGAACAGTTCAGTTCGATTTTGATTCATTACAGTTTTGGTTTGTTAAGTTGTGAAAAGTTGAAGGAGTTATGAGATTGTGGGTGAATTAGATTTGATATGGATTATTTAATGGGTCATTCTGGTATGTCTGATTGATGGTTAAGGGACTGAAATTTAATTGCGATCTGTTTTATTCAGTTGTTTCTTTACGTTTTGTCGAATAGTCGGCTGGAATTGTGAGTCAGTTTATTTCTCGATTATTGTTCATTAAGTTTTTATGTGAAGTATTCCGATGTTTTACCTTTTGTTTGCAGATACGCACAGCAATAATGGTGAAGAAGCAATAGGAGCTTGTTTGGAAGGCTTGGAAGAGTTCTCTGAGGTCTTACAAGGAATGTCTCAATATGGTAGTTTTAGAAGATTGGCCACACTCAATTACAATATATCGGATACGTCGGCATTGTCGATTGTTTCAAGGTTCGTTTCTTTGTTTTGTGGAAGAAAAAAAAAGAATTGTTTTTGTGGATTTCGTTTCTTTACTATATGAATGCGAAAAATAGATTCTGAGTGGATGAATGGTGCGCATGTTTCAGTATTGAATTCGATAAACATGGTGAATATTTTGCGGTGGCTGGTGTCACTAAAAAGATTAAAGTGTATTCGTTTCGGAACGTTGTGGATAACGCAGATGCCATCCACTACCCAGTCACTCAACTTCAGTGCAACTCGAAAATTAGGTTTGAGTTTTGCTATGTTTTTAGTTAGTTGGGTTTACAACGAAATGTTAACAGAAACAGTAATTTTTATTCTTGGGATTTGTACGTGTATCATGGAATTTGTTGTTGGTAAATGAAATGTGACTGCAGTGAATTAGAAATTTAGAATACTCACATTGTAAAATTTCAGCAATGTTTCTTGGAATCCGTATACAAAAGATATGTTGGCAAGCAGTGATTACGATGGGACAATACAACTATGGGATGTGTCGATGTCGAAGTCGATCCGACGTTATCAGGTGATTGATTGGTTGATCTATTGGGTGATTTATTGATTGATTGTGTGATTGATGGTCATAGTTTTTGAATTATTTGTGATCCATTCGCCTTCAGAAATCCGAAGTGGCCTAGAAAGTCGGTAATTTTTATGAATTTCTTTCGATTTTATTTTTGTTTATTTTAAGGAACATGAGAAGCGATGCTGGACGGTACAGTTCAACAATGTTGATCCACAGTTGATGGCTTCTGGTTCAGACGATGCGAAGGTTTGTTTTGTGATTTTTATGCTAATTTGTTCGTGAGTGTTTTCGATTGAATCTCGCAACAGTGAATGTTTACAGGTGAAACTTTGGTCGCTATTATCAGATCGTTCGGTGGGATCAATTGATGCGAAAGTGAACGTTTGCTGTGTTTATTTCAGTCCGACGTCGAGACATAGCCTTGTTTTTGGATCGGCTGGTGAGGGGCATCTTCATATTGCGCTCAAAATTTTTTTTTGTGTTATTGATGTGACATCTGCTTTCAGAGTTTGTTTTCTGAACTGAGAGATGTAATGCAAAATGTTCAAAGTTTCAATTTATTTCAGACCATTGCGTTCATTTGTACGACCTTCGTAATACGTCAAGTGCAGTGAATATATTTCGTGGTCATCGTAAAGCAGTCTCGTATGTGAAGTATTGTTCGGAAAATGAAGTGGTTTCAGCGTAAGTACTTAACTGATCAGTTTTATTCTTATTTGATCTATGGACTGAGCAGACTTGATTATTTCAGACAATCATTTGAATGATATTTAAATTAATTTAATAGCAGATATTTAATAACTTTTTTGAAATTGTCGTTTGATTTCAGCTCAACGGACAGTAATCTCCGTCTGTGGGATGTGAACACTGGAAAATGTATTCGAACAATGAAAGGACATCAAAACGAGAAGAATTTTGTGGGGTTGGCGACTGATGGTAATCATGTTGTGTGCGGTAAGCCATCTGATTACTTGAGTATTTGTGTTTTATTTTTATTTTTTGATTGTTAACATATGTGAAGTTTTCAATTTTCCAATGGAGCAGATTGTTGGTAGTGGGAAAGAAAAGTATGTGGCATGTTTTTGAGTTTATGTTGTTGGTTCATTAAGATGCGCGAATCTTTATAGGTTCTGAAAACAATCAGCTCTATGTTTACTACAAAGGACTGAGCGATCCACTGATGTGTTACGATTTTGGACGAACTGAAGCTGAGCGAACTCCATTCGCAAGTTTGGAGTCGACATCCGATTTCGTGTCAGCGGTTTGCTGGAAAAAGGTATTTTGCGTTTACAGTCAATCCGTTCAGTCCGTTTTTCTTTGCTTATGACAGTTTTTATTTATTTATTTGTTGAGTTTGAATTGTTATTATTACTTTCAGAACACGAATGTAGTCGTGGCGGCTAACAGTCAAGGAACAACGCATGTTCTTGAGCTGATATGATGGATGGATAGAGCTCATCATTGCTTATTTTTGTAATATAATACTGATACTGAAATCAAACTAGGGACATATTGTGATTATTATTTTTTGCCGGATGATAGAGGAAAGAGTTCTATGTAAGATTGGTTTTACATCGCCGCGGTATGGTATCAGTTCGAAGTTTTCGCCACTGTCGCTATGATGAGTTGTGTTATTGTATTATTGATTGCAGTTCGTTATTTTTAATGTGCAAATCCGAAGAGTTTTAAATGAGAAATGATTTTAATATGTTGTGTTCATTTTTCCTTTTTGTTTCAAATACTTTTGTCTCTCACTCTAAGAACTGTCTCATATTTGTGTCAACTAATATTTTCACCTTATTCATTGTAGAACTTATAGTAGCACTATTGTATTATGCTTAACATTGTAGTATTATTATCGCTGTTCTTTATTTTATTGTTATCGCGATTCTCGTAATATTGGTCGAGTTGTTCATAACATAGTGATATGATAATATATCATTATTATCATGTCCATGTTATGAGAACGTTCGTTATCGTGATTTCGGTTCGCTCACTGATCTGATATCTTTCAATTGCTTTTTCAAGAAATGTGTTCCCAAATGTCAATCAATCGTTTACTGTTCGCGTTACATTCATGTGTTGTATATTCATTCATCATTGATTAATTGTTTTTTGGCTCATATAGTTTACGTTTTGTTTTGTTTTCTTAAGAAGATCTGTTTGATGTCCGATGCGTACTTGGTCATTAATAATGGAAGAGGAGAACTACGAGGTTTTTCAGTTACATGTGATATGAGGTGAATTCTCAGTTGTTAAGAAGCGTTGTCGGATTGAATTCACAGTAGAAAATTCTTATAATTAGGCGGATTTTTGAGGGTGATTGGTAGTGACGAGAGCTTTTTTTAGTTCACATCGGTAGAGGTACAGTTGCGGGGTTTAATGACCTAAACAATTTGAAGCTATTCGATTGGGGTTATGATTAGTCGGAAATGTGGAACGTTTTTAGTAATCTATTGAGATATGTCGTTATCAGAGTAGACTTTCATGATCTCTGACATTGCAGTGAATGAATTTCCTTGTCGTCGTATCAGTACTGCATGATTTGAGATTTTACTGGAGCTTTCACTCTTCAACTGTTGAAAGTGTTAAAGTCAATCGTAACTTTCAGTTGTATATTTTTTAACGTTTTGGTACAAGAAATGCGTTTTGTTTTGTGTATTCGCTCATAATGAATGGTATTGTATTATGCGAATGGATTTCATCGTGTTTCAATCAAGTCTAATCGTTCCTTAATAATTGTCTCTTCATTATCTCATAATAGCTTATCTCAAACAAATTATGGTCTTACAAATTGCGTAACGGATTATTCAATAGTAAGCGGAAGGAATGTTATCGTCAATTCTTGAATGATCGATTTGGAGAGTTCATAAGATTGAAAAGGATAAAACTTGATTCATCACCTATTTGATTGTGTATTGTTAGCACATAGCAGTGATACTGACTCAACTTAAAATCATCGAGGAATCAACTTAAAATCATGTTGGGAACGAACGATCCAGTGCTGGTTAGGCTGATTATGAGAAAAATTCATTTCAAAATTCCTATGCAAATTCAAATTCAATTTCTAGGCGATTTCCAGAGCCAACTCCCTCCCTGATTCGTCAACAAAATAAATCTCTTGTATTCTCGCAATGCCTATAACATTGTTCAAAAACTTTCAGTGCCCTCAAAAATGCTTCTTTATATTTGTTATTGAATAATCAAATCTAAAAAATCGGTTAGCAATCTAAAATACAACAAAATATATCACACACGCACATTTAGACACAAAGAGAAGCATTAATTAATAGAGGCAATTTGGATGTTAAAATGAATAATGTTACGAAATAATATTACTACCAATAATAATGTATTCATCGCCATTATCAGCGAAATGAAAATCGAATAATACTTCTGAAATGAAAATGGAGATATCAGTGGAAGAATTCATTGTGGTATGTCTTGTTTGTGGATTAGTTGATGATAACCGATTTTGTGGAATTCATTGAGAGATATTTCATAGAACTAAGAAGATCAACCGGACAGATATATGACATGTGTGACGAGCTTGAAGATAATCTGAGAACGTGATCTTGGCCTTTTGATATACTTTTGATTTTTCGAGTTGATTAGTGAGATGATCATATGAATCTAGGTAAACAATATCATATCATAGACTTTGCTGTGCTCTAGGTGATCAAGGACAATTGGAGCTAGAAACAATTGTGCATGATTCTTTCGACATGCACTAGAATGGTAACAATGTAATAACTTACGGTCTTCCAAATGGATAACTATAATAGCATGCGAATAAGTTTTTATTTTTCAAATAAGGTCTTGAACAACAAATCTTCATATGATGCATATCGTAGCATCAATAGCTCAATTAACTGAATCGAAACAAATGGAAAATAAAATTAAGCCGAGCTTAAATTATGGAAATGATAAGCGAAACATGTAGCATACAATTATTGAATTAAAACAAAATCTTTTGTGGTTCTTTCACAATTCGAAATAGTCTATAGTGGTTCATTTAAATGAAACAGTTCTGATGAATGCTTTCAATTCGTGCATCTCTCAGATCATTCATTCAACAGTGCCTTGTGAGTTCTTTCTGAGACAGACAGACAACTAATGCATCAAATGCTTCTTAGCTTTGAGCAACTGTAGCGTAGATCCAATGACAGCCGATCATACCCTTTTTACTACCATGTAACAAATCTTGTAACTCCTTCTTGTTCAACTTATTGATGGGACGATCGAACAATCGTGCTGCGATCACCAGTGGAATCTCCTGTAAAAACAATTCCACTGAATGAAGTGGCTGATAATTTGGGAGAATTCTAAGGCCACATTGACGATAAGTAATTGATTTGCATGGTAGCCTACAACTAGATCCGGGGATACTTCATTAACGTGATTTTGCTAACATATGGAATTGTGTTCGACTTAGTGCAAAAAGTCATCGAACACAAATAGTTCAATTTATCATTCATATGATTGTTGGAATGTGGAACAACTTTCGAGGAATCTAGATTACGACTGCTGCGAAAAAATCGAAAGCACCAGTGATATTAAGAATTTTCAAGAGGATCAGAAGCCACGGAAGCAGTGTTGATCAGAAAATTAGGTGAAAATGATGCAAAATTTTGACATACTCCTGAACGAGCACGGCTGCTAACAAACAGATCCCACAGTTGTTCAGCGCGGTTTGCATTCTGCAAAAACAAATAATCTTATTGACAGTCTGTCACTCTTGTTGAATGCTGTGAATTGCAGACAGCGTTGGTTGAGTTCGAAAAACTCATCAAAAGGTTGATAAATAGCACAAGAATGTACCTGATCAAGGAACGGAAGTAGCTCGTTTTTGGTTGGGAGACAAACCCTCAACGAGAGATCATCATAAGTACCCGGTTTGAGACCTTCTTCACTGCATTTCGCTGGCTTATCCTTCTGATAGATTTGCACAAAATTCCTGAGTGCACCACCCATCGTTTTGCAAATATCGCAATGTACACTGAAATTTTTCGCATTTTTCCCGTTTCCCATTTTCGTGAGAATATTTTCAGAAGCGTTTCACATACAGAAAAAGGCATTATTGCAGTAATTGCTGAACGGCAATACTCTCGAACAACATTTCTAGATCACTCAAGTCAGAGGTGCGCAATAGTCTATTCCACTACTTCAGTAGTTAGTGAAATAGCGAAATAGCTGCTTCGTTAGTAGCGGAGTAGCTGCTCCGGCAATTCGCTAGTTAGCGAAGTAACGGAATAGCTAAGCTACTGCCCACTTCTGACTCAAGCAAGCAATATATTCGTTGAATATCTCATTTGCAATGGACGTATCGGAACTTAATAACACTTACCATGAGCCGATACCACCACAACCCTCTTTATCTGCGTTCACACATCTTTCTGGTTTACCGTGAATACCGATACGTGTCTCAAGATGCACGTAGTATTTTGAATTTCCGTCAAGACCCGGTGGGAATACCTTAAAGTTGAACCACATATTGTGATCTTCTTCGAAGAAGAAATTTCGCACATTCAAACCAAACCATTTACTAGGACAAGGATCAGACTTGTCATCATTAAAATTTTGAAATTTCGTATTTTGTATATCCTTCTTCTACAAGGACCTTAACCATCTTCAAAAATGCAGTTTCATGCAATTGAATACAAAAAAATATTTGTTCTGCAAAATATAAGATTCAACGGGAAAAATTTGATGTGTTTTGAGAAAAAAAAAACAAGAGTTGTGTTTCGTCATATATTGTACAAGATTATTTTGTCCAAATTCAACAATTATTTTTGAGAGATGTGTCGAGATGAAATCAACAAAGCGATTATTATCGCGAATTTGGCCAAAAACGCGATCAACAAACGAACCAACCTCAACTTTGCCACCGCTCATTCTGAAGCATTTATGTCCTTGTTCATTCTTTTCCTCGGTGAATTTCACGCCGGCTGATTTGTAGCTTGGGAATTTGATTCGAAGATTCGCCTTGCTAGGACCTGAATTCCTTGATTACTGTTTCTGTTTCATGATAGCAAATGAGGAAAAACAGAGAAATGTGAACCGATTATAAACATTGTGAGATGCCATAACTATGTTCAATATACTTGTCTCGTATAAATTTCGTAATTTTAGTTTATAATTTGAGCGTCAATCAACGCTGAAATATGCACATGAATTGGAAGTTAAGCCTCTTCGCAATGATCAGTGCAGATCAGATGGAGTCATGCGTTTGAAAGCGATACGAGAAGCACTGGAATGTGCTTCGAATGATCTGGATTCCGACAGATTCAACTATTATTCAGATGTGAATGAATGCTGCTCCAATGAAACTCATCAGTCGACAAGGACTGAAGAATACTTGATGTCAGGAGCAATTTCGCCGGAACAACTCTAATACATAATGGAGACAGAAGTCAAATCATAGCTTGACCCGGGCAAGGCAACATCAGTATTACTGGTACAAGATCCTGTTTTGGAGAGCACTTTCCCTAACGATCGATACAACTTTCTCCAAAAAATTCATTGATGAAACAAATTTCTTTCTAGAAATGATCATTTGGTCGGAAATCGCTTTTCAGTTCACACTTTTCACCATAACACTTTTTTTCAATTCTCATTCCAATTGGAATTCTTTGTTATGGTTTTGTTGCTGGTGTTTTCGTTGCTCTCTATTGCATGATTAAGATGGCGAATAGTGTTTATTGGAGCAAAGAACTTGAAAATTCACATTTTCGAATGAAAAGTCAACAAAACTGAGAGTTTTTCGACCAAACGAGTTTTTATTTTGCAAAGATTTCGTGAAATTGCCCCAAATATCATCGATGTTTCGGATGAGAGAACCTAGAGGAATGTTGTAAATCGACGATTTTTTAACAACCTAATGTCTTACATATAGCCTAATAAGGTTACATGTTGATCTTGCAAATAAACCGCAACACAATGTAATTCTATGAATCGTTTGTTTTGAAATTGTTTGATTTTTATTTTTTTGAAATAATTTCGGATCCTTTATCTCATCAAGCAGATCAAAATGGCCAGATACTAGCGCAAACATACAGTGTACAAATGTACAAATTTTATCAATTGTATTTCTTCAAACGAGCGAGCGATTCAGCTAGTATCTTCTGCTGTGATACTGTTATGGTTGATATTGTTGTGATGAGTTTTCTCAAAAATCAATCGAAGACATTCTTTCGTCGCTATTAAAATCGTCTGCAATTAGAATCATTTGTTCGCAGTTAGAATTATTTGTTTGTTCTATTTGAAGGAAACCTGTTATTTAAGAGTTATATCCTAATTCGTGTCACATTACACAAAAACACATATAGACACACACACACATGCATACACAAACGAATCATACTCGTCAGTTAACTTCAATCAAATAATGTGAATTGAAATTATCATTCTATTACTAACACTGCTTGATGATATTGCATCATGCTCTAAATTCATATAATTAAACACACTGTCGCTATCTTTCTATTTATTTCGGATTGAGATGAAATGCTATAATGTTTTAGAAGCTTGACACTGTTTGAAATAATCTCACACTCGCTTAACAGTTATTCGTTTTCTGAAGTTTTACAGTACTTTCAGATGAAGTCTTACGAGACCTATGCAGTCTCGTAGTCATACAGCCCTCGACGATATCAGCATGTATGGGTGGTTAGGTCGGCCAAAAAATAGATTTGAAAACTTTCAGTGCAGTAAATCTGGTCTCATTTCACATATTCTTGAAGATCATGATTAGGGATGCTTCGACTTTACTGACAAGAATCACGATCACAAGAATCCGGACCTTCTATCATCAGTCCGAGCAACTAACATTAAGAAATTCCGTTGAGATGGATGAGCAACTGTCCCGTAGAGGACACTTCAGCGTGGAATGAGAAGAAACTGAGGAAGGAATGCATAAGATTTCAATGTACAGGAGACATCTCGGCGTTTTGAGAACGATTTCGATGTTGCGGAAGTAAATTTATGAGCAGAATGGAGATAAATGATGATCACTGATAGGATTAAAAAACCATTTACAATTTTGCACATTCTGAAATGCATTCATAAACGTCTGTCTATTTTTCTTAATTTTCAAATATTTTTCCACTACATTAAACCAATTGCTGAAGAGAACTTCTTCAGCGAATGTTGTTGCACAGATATTGTCGTTGTCACTACACCGAACACTTGACAAATACCTTCGTCTTGCTCATGACCCTTTTAATTGATGGCCCCCTCTTAAAATCACAATAACACAAACAACTAGTTTATGAATAAAACGATTATTCACAAAATTCCTTCAAATGTTCTAATAGTTGTTGAGAGAACTACGTGATTCATGATAAAACTTCGAATGTTTTGAGGTGCTTATTGCGCTATTGACTCTATGACTTGTCATTTCTTTAACATCACAAAAAGATTGATTCTGATGCTTTTTGACAGTAAAATTTCGAGATTTCACTGAATTCTTGAATGACAATTGGAAAAACACTTTTCCAAATGGAATGTTTCTCTTCATAGAGTCTTGTTCAAAAGAACAACTGATTTGATTAAATGTTTCTTGTTAAATTCTCTTCACCAATCAATTAGGGATGAGAACAAACGATTACTTAAGAAAATATGTCTAAACATCGGCAAAGCTACATATTACGTAAATCAACTAACTTATCTTTTGAAAGATACAGTTGTAAACACAACGAGGGTTACTCATTTGGATAATTTTGCTGTTGACGGTCGCCACCGCGCCATCACAGATGCTGCTGGTGTGCTCATAAACTTCACACAAAAGCCGAAATCTATGCGTTAGTCTCATCACTGGGCTAAGCGCAAGTCTAAGCTCAAGCATACTCCTGATTTGACTTCAAATTGCATAGGTGCGTACACATGAGGCTAAGCGGTAATCTAAGCAGATGCCTGAGGTGGCACCCGCTAACAGCAATAGTGCCCTCAATTCTATTGCGATTATTTCATTTTAGGCACAGTTGATGGGCAAGTCAACGTCTTTCCCTGTAAGTCATGGTACAGAATCATCATGAAATCAGATTTAGGTCAATGGCCACTGATCAAAACCGAATGGCCACTGATCAAAGCGGACCGTCCATCGGTAGCTAACGAACTTAGGTTGCCCTCAAGATGGTGTTTGGTCAATCGCTACTCTGTGTCTACATCGACAATTCAATTCTAACTAATCAGAAAGTAGTAATTGTATAAATGGCGATTATGAATATCATTAGGCTATGAAACTAAATCTCTTTTTTAAAGGTTGCTCTCATTCTGGTTACGTTTCATTGACCAAGCGAACATTGCTTCGTCATTACCGTAGCAATCCGAGAAGACACCACTTTCATATGCTCTACGATAAACAATTACATAGTAGTAAATCGACTCAAGACCGTCATACTGTCACTATATTACGTCAGTTGAAACTATATCATAAAACACCTACAACTTAGAAATACATGATGCTCTCAACATATCAACCTTCAAACGTACGTCAGTAATGTGCAAGATATCATTTTCTATGACTGAAAATGCAAACTAAATGTCTCCACACGAAATCATTGCGATTCCATGCAACAAGTCCGCTACGGAACGGCTCAACGATCGCACGTGTACAGTGATGATCATGTAACAATCACACATACCTGAATTCTCTGAGCATGGAAAATGACGTTCGATCTTGACCGAGATATCTGAAGCATCCGATGAGGTGGCGAGTAGTATCGCAACCACACCGAATAAGGTTGCGGAACGACAAATGGACTGCGACTGCTGCGACATGAATCTATGCGTTAACTGAAAACGTAAAATATGATTGAAGTCGTCCTCAGCACTTCATCGAGACTTCTAACCGTGACCAAAGCACAAGTCGATGAAATGATGAACGAACAAACACAACAAGCATGCATGGAATGTTTTTCAAAATTACGTCCGTCTATCTTACGACATAATAATTGAAATCATTGTGAATAAATTCAACGAAACAAAACGATGATAATAGATACGTGTTGATAGTTTTAATGGTCTACAGCTGTACAACATCTCTGCATAAATCCGGTATAACCAAACGAAACATTTCATTTGTTCATCATGTAAATAAAAGGAAAGGAAACGAAAGGAACCGAGCTACGAAGGTGACTGATTGCATCATGCACAAGTGATGTCAAAGAAGATGGCAATAATAACGGTTAGAACAAGGAATAAGGCATTAAGGAAAACTGAAATTGAAATAAACGATCGTTTTAATTTGATGATGACGACGGTAATAACGGTTTTTAAGTGATGAAGAATGCATGAAAGGAGAGGGTTAGGAAGATATGGCGAAACGAACAACCAAAAACAATAAAGATTTTATCGTTGCGTTCATCTTCGTTCATGATTACCGATCGGCGTTGTTTTGAACAATGTTGAGGCAAAAAGAAATTGACATGAAAGGAGAAATTGAAGATGAGTTCGGTGAGTGGGTGAAAGAGATTCACCGATTAGGACAACTGGTAAGAAGCAGTAACAGCTGAACGATTGCATGAAAACGATCGTATTGATGAAAGAAAGTGTTTGGGGAAATTATTCGAAGCAGTGCCACTGTTGCTGCTGTTGCTACTTTCTTGATTGCAATCGAACGACACCGTGAATGTCTTTCTTTCGTTCTGTTCAGTTCATCGTTTCACTTAATTTCATGTGATTAATTTAATAATCAACTGCAGAGAACTCCTTAATTAATGTGTGTTGATGACGATGACGATACTAATAAAATGATACAAAACATTACGTCAGTTCTTCGTGGACATGTATCTTCATAGATTTGTTAAATTTAGACGCAATTTTTTGTGGCATCGAATGAACACGGAAATATTTCTCAATTTCTCAATAGAGGAGCACATTTTGATGATCGAATTGACGGACAACAATGATTCTTTTTCATTTCATTTGCTTTTTTATTGACTGAATTTGTTTCGCTCAACAAAAAGTTAACAAAACGAGATCGCATAATGCCTTATATTCCTCACTACTACCCAATTCCCATCCTACTCCTCCTTCAAGACACATCAAAACGAACGATCGAAAAGTTCACAAAAGATTTAAGATTAATGAATGAATGCGCACATCTTATAAGAGATCGTTCGCTGCAAAGGTTTCTAGTCGATAACACGAATTCACTTTCACTAAGAATTTCAAGGATCAACCTGTTTAATGAGTATTTGAAAAATAAATTGCAACAATATGCATTCGTACACATTGGAACCAATGCAGGGATCCATGCATTGCTTTAATATTTCCGGTCATATCCGAAGGTTTAGAAGAAATTCAAAAAAATTCAATCGTACACCTTCTAACAACACTTCGCATTCACAAACGTAAGGTTTTTGCATTCGTAAGGTTTTGTCAAAGTAAATTCATGAGGTTCTATTCGAGCATGAGATCAAACATTCCAGCTGAAGAACATTAACAGATGTCGTTTGTTCTTCACAAGAAATCATCACTGACACTGCACCATTGGAACATTTATTCGTTGAATCGTATGCAACTTTATTCGATTTGATGTTGAAAAAGTTGACTGTTTCATCTAGAAAACGAACTTCTCACAACCAGTTTCTAATTTTCCAACCAATTGACTGCATTTATGTCGCATTTGGTTACATTAATTCGGTTTATACTTACGTTGATTTCGCCTAATTAAACGCTTTTCGCACTAAAGAGCATACACATTCATTCCATAAGTACATACAAACGTTTTTCCGAAATAACACTTTGCTTAAATAAGCAAAAGTGCAAATTCGAATCGCACTGCACTTTGAATACACTTAACACATTGATAAATAAAGTTTGCAAATGAATTTCGTACGAAAATTTTAAAAAGCAGCAATATTTGCAATCAAACAAACGTCTGAAGTAACTCTAACAATAATTAGTCCTTACCAGTCGGCGCTCCTCCATGATATCCAGTAATATTTCTCATAGCCAGTAACCTACTCAATATCAAATCTTTATCAGAAACATGATATAAATTCTTTTATAACTGAATGAGTTGATTCAGTGCTTGGCTATCATGAACACTAGCCTGATTCGTTGAAGTTCATATTATAGCTTGAAAGGAGAGAAAGGCAAGGATGATTAAAGGCAAGGATATGATCGATAAAGATCACGTTAAGTTTTGATGACTTCATTAAGTAATCTTATTGTGCCTTAAAAGAAAAGGCCGATCTCAGTAGTCGGTTCTGATCGGCATATACGATAATAAATCCCCAATGGAATAGGGATATAACACACTTATACACAGCATTGGGGTGAAATTATTAGACATAATGAAAACGAGAGCAACCTTTGTTTTTGTGCACATGATCGAACGAACGTGTTTTCGTCACATCCACTCACTCGCTCAATTGCATTATCTTATGAAATCATTGTTCACCATTCAATCCATGCAAAAACATGCATCACATGAACACTGTCTCATTGGTCACATACAGGCAAATCCATTTTAGATGAAAGTGTTTCGTAGAATCGAGTCCATCACAAAACATTCATCCATGTGAAGGATTTAGCGAGAATTATCTTCCAACGATGTTTTCTTCGGCAAATTTTCGTTCTTGACGGGTTTCAGGCTCTCAGAGATTCTATCCGATGCACCGATAGCATCAGATCGGCGCGATACATAAACGAAAACGAAATATGGGAATAGAATGATCTGGCAACAATGCAATTTCACACTGGATCACTTATGTTCCATGTCAAATCTCTACTGATTCCGTTCATTTCTGCGGGGTCATCGAAGGTCTGCATGTCATCGTTCCAATCAACTAGGATATTGTTTGCGATTATTGATCAACGTGGACCACCAAGATCAATCAACTCTTAATAAAATCGAATTTCGGAACGCCTGGTCGACTGATTCAGATAATCCGGGCAAGTTTCGCAGAGTACCCAAAAACGAATTTTTTCCCCAATGAATTTTTCAACTGCGTTTCTATGTTTCTCTCGTCATTTTTTCTAACTCATAAACTCGTTCTTATCCCACCAAAATGCCTCCGTGAATTATGCTAAACACTTTCTAACGTGCTATTATTTTCACTGAAGTGTGGTATTTCCATCAAATCATGTAGGATTCGTCAAATTCATTGTGCTCCTTAAAAACTTGATAAGATGAAAATGGTTGATCCCTGTTCAATATATTCAATTCTCATTTTTCTTGTTCTTTTAAATTTTCAATACAAAAATCCAGTTTCGGAACGGAGATGTTCGCTAGACTGGAGGACAATACGAATAGGTTAACAGCATCAATGAATATCGTTATATCTGAAATGAGGAATATCTTTGTGGAGAACTTTTATTTACTATCACGTATTCAACACCTCCAAATTGTGCCATCTTGTAGCTGCATCATAATTTCAGGGCGACTTCTAAGTTGAAATAAATCACTCAGATACCAATTGCTTTGAGTCCAAGAGTATCTTGTGAAAAATGTCCACATCGTAAACATTCCCATTCCACTCGTTCTGAACCACAACACACTTCGGGTGCGATCGATTGATGTTTGATTCAAAATCACTTCAAATCGTAATGAAAATTGACGACGAGTGAAGAATGACCAAGCCATTGTAACTTAACAAATTGGACTCGTATCGATTGAATTATGAAAACTCATTGTGAGTGAAAAATGAAAAACTGAAATGAAGAACAGAAATTAGAACGCTAAAAACAAAAAGATGGATTAATTAGCACTGGAATTGAACGAGCGAATTGCTCGAAGGATCGCTGAACGAATTGCCGGAGTAGGAAAATACGAAAACGAAATGAAAATGAATGTGATCTGTTGTCGACTCGAAAGAAGTCGATTGGAATTGGCGGAGGGTGTTCCTTTTGTAGGTAAATGAATCCATTCAATCATTCTTGATTCGTCACCATCACCTCGAAACAATTTCTCCTTCTTCACCGTCAAAACCTGAATTTTGCTATTACGTCACACCAAAGCTGATTGATCACTGGAAAAGAGAGAAAGAGTAAAAGAAGTGAAATCTTTCAGCTATTTATGGCGAATGCCTTTTCAATGAGTAATAATAACTTAATTAACCTGATCAAATTTGGCACCATACTTCTTTAATTCGACAATTTTTCCTGCCATTTTGCACTATTATTATGCTATGATTTCGTTCAATTTGTTATTTTCAAATAATTCTTTAATCATCAATATGTCATCAGATATTATGCTACATTTTGCCTCTCAATATCGACTCATCCCGTCATGCTGTGGAATGTTTTTATCCGTCATAAATTATTCGTCGAATATATGACAAAAATGATTTCGCTTCTGTCATTATTACATCCCTAAAAATGCCACTAAAAGCTAGATTTTTCCCAATTCCCCATTGTAATCATTTAGTTTAGTTGAAAAAAGAAGGGAACAGAAATTATTGCTTCTTTTCATTTGTTTACGGTTGGTTCCTTTATTGTTCATGCAATCAAAGATTTCACTTATTCAGATGATTGCTGATGATATCTTATTCACGCATTCAGATTGATTTGTGATCAAGATTGTGGTGGAGCAGTTTAGATCCGAATTTAAGAATCAAAGATTATTAATCACATTTTTGGAATTATTCCACCACTCCATTCAGCACCACCCAAAAAAAACGAGCAGTTGATGAAGATGGCGAAAAATAGCATGAAGAAAGTTTTTCCGCTCACCAATTTTGTTCCACGGCTAATTCGCACGTTTTATAGGGAAGATTGGAAGAAGTTTGCCTAATTCATCGACTTTCGTAAGCAATCAATCAAATTGCATTCAATTACAGTCAATTTTCCAAGTATAAAATGTAATTTTCGATAAAAATTATCGACTTTTGATTTCTCTTCGATTCTTTTGTCGCGAAATTCGGCGAGGAGAAATTAGTGATCTCTGTTTGTAAGCAAAAAAATGCATTCCACCTGATTGCAAGAGTTCATCACCGTAAATTGAAAGGCACTGAAGACAACGAATGCATTTGTTAAAGTTTCTCATGCCAGGATAGAAGGTATTAATTCCCATTCACACAATTGAAATAATTCACTAAATACTGCGCTCATAATTCCGATGAATATTTCTTCGTGAAGTCGGATGGATGCCTGATGAATCTGACATTTTAGATTGAATCTAATTCTGCAGCAAAAATTTCGATTGATTTCTGTTGCGCAGTCGTATCAGGAAAAATTTATTCTTGAATGCAAAAAAGGTATTTGCATTTATCACTAACATTTCAATATTTATAGCAGCAGTTTCACATGAATGAATAAGAGATACAAGTGAAATTATGGTCTATGGGCTTGGTAGTAATAATTATGGTGCTGTACGAATCATTTGCTTTCCTGCAAACCTTCCTGAACAAGCAGGAGACGGACTCTATAATCCATAGCAGTTTCGATCCTTTACTTGAACGTGAACGCTAACTTATAGCCATGTTCGAATGAGTCACATAAGCAATAGGAAAAAATGACAAACTCAGCATTGATCTATGTCGATCGATCGTATTGACAATAATTACGACAACTTAAACTATTTCATTTCAAGGTCATCGTTTCAACCTAAAAACTTCTCCATCGCTTCAAGTAATGTCATTCGTCACTCCAGTTTCGATTGTTTCCAAACAATTCCGCGAACTTACACATCAACAGAAATCCTTCCAATCATATCAACAATTGATAAAATCTTTCGGATGATCATAAACTGAGAATACAACATTCTAGGTGGTTTTTGTGAATACAACTGAGAACTTAATTCATCAGCGTTAGGTTTGTCGGGTTGAAGCGGTGTACAAGTGCATTTACAAAACAATGCGGATGTAACAAATGATGTAACAATACAGATTGCACATTATATGAGAAAAGACAAACGAGCAATTGATGAGTAGTTTTGCTAGTAGCAAAATGCTTACTACCAGTAAAGATTCAAACATAATCACTTTTGCTCACAATCAGCAGAACAGCGATTTCATTTCAAGTTGAATACTTTCAAATTTACTATATGTAGTGTGACAGTGCAGACCGATTATTTAGTTAGGGATTAAAATATTTTAACACTTCATCGAGTGTGTATCATATTTCATTCATATGACAAAAATCACTCACTAAACCAAAATTCATCAGATGATTCAATGAAATTTAGGGCCGTAAAGACATAAAGGCGATTAGCTGCGTACAAACTGATTAATAAATGATACTTTTGAATGGATATTAAATCAGAATTCGGATATTCCATAAGCCCTAACAGTTTGCTGGTCCATAATGGGCAGTCAGTGCAAATCAAACATGAATCATTGCGACAATCGCCTGTTTGGATTACAGATTATGTACAGGTAAGTAAGGTTATTTTATAGTGTTTCGAGTATGATTATGGTACAAAGGTTACGGTGCCGTACAGTTTGTGGCAACCGATGAAGCTACGTTTCTGATGAATCAACTGATTGAACGGTAAACTCCAGTAGGTGTCCGGGTCAAGACTCGATTCGAACCCTGGACGATTGATGGTCTTCAGTCGTCGCTCTAATTTTCGTTGTGCTCTGAAACGAAAGCATTTCATCGCAAAATATTTTATCTCATAGTAGATAATTCCTTGGCTACACTATTCAGCGGATCGTATAGAAGAACTGCAGCAAGTAGCTTCAATTATCAAGAGATGTTCTTTGGAACGATGAAGAACTTCGTTCCTTTGATTGCTTTGCGGAAAATTTTACTAATGACTACTTCGAGATGTCGTGAAGAGAACATTGAAACTTTGAAGCTCGCAGAAATTGCTCAGTTATGTAAACTGTATCTCAATCATCCAAAATAAAACAAATATGCCAAGGATATGGAGGCAATGCTAGTTAAGAGCATGCTAGATGTGAAAAAGAAATTCCATTATACAACGTTGTTTTTAACTATGAAAAATTCATCATCTATTAAAGCAGTGGTCCTGACGTTCGGGTGCTGTTTTGATGATCTGGCAGGCCGCCGTCACCCCACCTCCCCCCTGACACCTCCAAATTACCCAAAACGGGTAATTCTACTTCCTCTGAGAACCATTTTCCTAGATTGCAATCGATTATGATTGTATGAAAAGCTATTGTGTATGACAAGCTCACTTCAAACTGTTTTGCATGATTCTCATTCTTTTGAGACGTGTTGTATTCGCTCTCATAGCTATCGCATGCGAATATCGTTCTATTGATTAGTTTTTATCATTCACTTCGTCTCAATTTCATGTCACAGTTCAAATCAACTTCTCATTCTGTAGCAAATACTATTTACTGGATACGTTGACGAGTGTCGACAGCCGAAATCAACAATACAGCAATCGAATATTATTGCTCAACAACATTCGAGAGTCAAATGAACAATTATAGAGTGTATTTGATAGAATGAGAATTTGACTTTTATTGTTAAGTAAAATGAATGAGAAATTAGCAAAAGAGAACACTTTTGGTGATAAAAGCTATGAGAGTGATTGTAGAAGCAAGAAAAAGAATGAAAATCCTGTTAAAACGAATGAAAACCCTGTTAGGCCCGGATGAGATAATGATACTGAGAAAATGGGAGAATGAAGGGTGTTGCCATCAACTAACCGCATTTACATACCCTAGTTAAAAAACACCATCGCAATGGTGTTCTATCATAAAACAACAACGACACAAAATTGTAATTTCCCGACCCCTTCCACTGCCCCTTCACACCTCCAAATTACCCAAAATGGGTAATTCCACCCCTTGTGAGAACAACTGCCTTTAAAAAAATGATTAAGAACACTTACATTAGCAAAGGACTGATATCGCGATCGAAGAAATAGATTGTCGCAAACATATTCAGTCTGGTCGGTCCACCTCGACTCTAAACAATTTACAATTAACAAACAACCAGATAAATGCTCATACCAAAACCTTTCAACTCATTTTAATTCGACCACGATCTAAGCCATTTCATATTGTCCGTATGCTTTTGCTCTTCAGCAAAAAAATTTAAACTTGCTGTCTTCTTCACCAAATTATTCATCATCAAACTCGGAATGAACTCTAAAGTTTACAAATAGGGCACAAATAATGTTTGGCATTTAGGTATTGAACAAAGCATCACGACGTTAAATTGGTTGTAATAGCATCGAATTAATGTTTCAGTATCAATCACCAAATGAATTTCAAACGGAATTGCAATAAGGAACTGATCCTTTTCACATGAGAGAAATGTTTTGTCATCGATGACTTTGCACTGTGTTTGATTCCTTCGATTCAAAAATTAAACTGTCGCTGCGGGAAGGAACAGGATTTCGCATATACACCGATAGGTCAAATTAGAGTGCTTAAAAATAACGAAGTACCCCTGAATTCGCATTCAAAAGTGCATCAAATGTACGCTCGTTTACATGTTGCCATTTCAATAAACTTCGAAGCTCCGGCAAGCAAAATCGCATTTGGACATCATCATAACCACCTGGCTGAAACATCCATTACATCAATTCATCTCATTATGAGGCTAACTCAAACAATACGTGAGCTGCCTAGAACGAGAACAGGCCAGTCATTCCTTGAAAGTAACGCAGATCATTTTGAATGATGAGAAGATAAATGTTGAAAAATCTAGCTGAATTGAGTCCTTCAATCTTGATCGTAACTTTAAACAACGCTTCACTAACCCGCAGCACTTCGCATCCTATCTGACGTCCTTCAACGAGAAGTTGAGCACCAATGGGATTACTTCTGAGGTTGAGATTCTCGCATGGATTGCAATACACACTGGAAATAGTATCGAGTGGTGAAATCATTTCATTATCGAGCAACATGATTGTCTTCATTTCAAATTTTTAACTTAACTCAATGCTGAGCGCTTTCCTTAAACCGTTTGTAGACTTACTGTTATTACATCTCATTGAACACTGTTATTATCGTTTGATTTGGTTTTTCAGCTGTTACGAAAATTTTGTTCAAGGTAACAACAGTGGCTAATGAGTATGATAATATCGCAACTGAAGTTAGTAGTACCATGAGCCTAGTCCACCACATCCTGTTTCAGGATCAGCATCGTGACATGATTCCGGAGGAACACTTGTATCTGCGTCGGTGGAGATCGCCAAATACACTGTCAAATCATTTATGATCGCTTCAGAAACAATCGCTTCGCCCTGAATAGAAGTTCTTTCAAGATGTCATTTTGAAAAATTGTGAATGTTCGAAGGACTGACCATACTTGAATGTTATCATTGGATAAGGTGCATATATAGTTCAAAATCTTGTGAACTATCAAAAAAGGAGTTGTAAATTTCTTAACGTGTCCAATTAATCAGAAAATATTAGCAACAGATATGAAATGGTGAAGAATTTTCCTGTTCGAGTATGTTTCATTGAATGATTGATACAATCCTATCATCTGATCTAATCATTCTCATTGAAAGATACCAGCTTGCAAGGCCAAATAGTTCCACTGATGTGGAACGCTAACTAATGTTTTACGTTGAGCAGTTTCTGAGCCTAAAAAGGTGAATGCTATTGAAGTGATTGTTTCCATCAACGAACCAACATTCGGATATCATTAGAACACAATAATGAAATCGATGAAGTCACCTTAATCGAATAACAGTTCGGTTTCGTTGGATCTTGAACCAACTGCGCTCCTTGTTCGCTATCGCCACCTTCGAATAGCAGTTTCCGTTTCCATGTACTTCCTCAAATCTTTTCATATCACCAATTGTTGAAAGAATACCAGTGTTTGTAATTTGATCAATATTTTTCGAATATTCCAACAGCTGATCGTTAGTTGAGCGAAATTCAAAAGCAATATGTTTGTGAGTGACGAAATAATATCCCTAAGAGATCTAGCTTTTAAGAAACTTTGCTTTTGCTTCAGCGTTATCGAGGAATTTTGTTAAATGGTCAATGATTTCACTCTGTGACATTAAGTATTCATCAATTAGATGCATGAGACTAATAATGTTCAGTGATAATTTCCATCGAACATTTCTTAAAGTATGCCACCTAAGAGGTTAAGCAATTTTTGCTGCAAACGGTCAAAATGACTAAAAACTCACGTTCAGACCAAGGACAACTCTGATGGCGTATCAAGTTTAGTTGTATGTTTTGACCACTTGTTGTGGATGCCAGAATGCAGAAGAACACAACACATAATACTGCGATCATTGTAGAAAGTTCGAATGATTTGATAGGATCATTAGCAAAATGTAATCTGAGAACACTGATTGTAGTGAATAATTGCGATTCCTGAAAAAAAATTAATATGAAGATCTGCAGAAAAGTTTCATTCATAAACAATTATTCCTTCGTAGGTTTATCACATTCGTTTTATTTGTTGCAGTTGAGTGGAAGAAAGCTACAAATGCGTATTTTCAAGATATAATACACATTTACGATTGCATTACTACGCATCAAGTCAATACAACAACTTAGGACAGTTTGTCTTGTTTGTGTTTCGCGATCACCTTAAGCGAAGTGAATGTTTCGAAATTCGCACAAAACTGTTTAGCATTTATTGCAGAATAGAAATTTCCCAGAATTCACTAAGATTGCCACAATGATCTGTCGATGATCGCAATCAAAAAGAGTCTGCGGAATAGTGTTGGTAACTCAAAACCTTCAGGTGACTTCAGCACGACTTAAAATTAATACTAGTCCGACGTTTTGGCTCGAGCTCACCTGTTTTGCCTGAACCTTAAGTTAACATCTGAGCACAAGATGACCACAGTTTCTATAATAATCAATAACATTCATTCAACAGTATTGGAGTTCTTGGAGCTCCACGGTTCTTTTCAGTACGAATCCTGCCCGTTTTATTAATCACCAAGAAAATCTAGTTGGAAAATTGCACCGACTCTTCACTATGCTCAAAACATCCCTCCTTATCGTGACTCATTCTCAATGATGCCGAAAAGTAATCTCTTTCTCGAATGGAAAGAACAAAACAAAGCTGCGAAACACTGCTGAAACAATTCGAAATGACTGCCTGTGAAACTAAAATGGAGGTAAGTGCAACGAGCAATATCCACCTTAACTGAAAACGATAAAAACAGAAAAAACCGACGAACGTCGATTGTTCCACACTGTCTTCGGTGAATTACACATTAAAAGTCAAATCGCACAACATCAGATTTATCATCGTCATCATCTACAAATACAACAGACAAACGGATTTCGCTCATCGATCAGGTTTCCTCTCCAAATATCGCATAGTCCTATTCGTTCGCATATTGATTTGAGTTTGTTTATTGTTATTGCTCATTATAAATCTTCATTATTCATCAACGCGTGTTTTTATTCTTATGAACGCATTTATTCATTTCATCATGTGCTCATTTTTATCGTAAGTTTAGATGCGGGTGAAGAAATCATTGGATATGTTGAACTGAATCACCCTCACTGTACGTCGCACCCGGACGAATAGATTGACAAATTAAGGGAAATTATGAAGATCTTCACATTGATATATGTGCGCGATTATACCCAACATGAGTATTTTTTGCACCTATCATTCACCGCATTTTTCATTGTTGATTTATCACTTGGTTAGTTATGAAAATATTGCATAAGCGAACTGAATTGATTGCCAGCTTGACGAAGTTTCGAGCTGTCTGAAGTGTTGAGTAAATGAGAGTGGTTGTTATTCGTTGAAAAGTTGCTTGTGAATGACCTGTTGAATAACGGCATTCAGCGAATGAAGTCTCAAGCAGTCAATAAGTATACATGATCTACACAGTAGCTAAAGAATATGGCATCTTCCTTATGCAATACTCATCTATCATTTGTCTATCAGTGCTTGACTACCAATATTACAGAAGAATATCATGATTTATCCAATAAAATAATCACTCAACTTGGATACCTTTCGAAACCGGTGATAAAATCACGGCAAACAATGCTGGGCAGAAATACTCTGATCCGAAAACTTGAGTAACCGCCACTGAGATTCTATGTGACGACTGGACAGGAAGGCGTCGCAAATTTCATGCTAAACTTCACAAGGTTAATTCCAAGAGGATATTCCTAAGAATTCTCGCCCTTGAGTCATTATCCTTGGAGGAAGATCGTATTCATTTGTTTGAAAGTGTGAAAATGTCACCTCAGAAAATTGCCGCTGTTTATTCATACAAGGAAAGATACGAGCAAAAGTTCCATGAAATATAGACCAATGCAGCCAAATTTTCATTGACCCGCTGGAAGAGAATAATACATAATCAAGGTGTTGATTAATGCATTGTAACAATACTCATAAAACCTTAAGTGCTTCAATAGGGCTTGAATCTTGCAGTAATACAACTGAAACAAAATCCGCTCTACTTGATGCTCATAAAAGTCGATAGGCAATTCATTGTTCTCCAGTAAATTTTTGTTTTCATTTCATTTTCGTTAGTCATCATCCAATTTCGGATGTTTAGTACTTTTTATATGCACTTATCTCATTAAAACTGGAAAATGTTTCACGCATTTTCTGAATTCACACAGTTTTCGTGTGATTTGTTGAAAATAATTGCTGAAAATCCACAAGAAACAAATGAAAATCATGCGTTCGAGATGAGAAATTCTGTTTCACTTCTCGTATACAGCGAAAATCACTTAACTATTCTAAAAACTTGCTCTTAACCTAGCTTTTGCCCTATACTCATCAAATAGATGTCATTGGGGACGGTTGAATGGAAAAAAAAATGAACGATGCAAAATATTCAAGATGTGTCATGTGAGCTTAAATGCGTTTCCGAATCGAGTGCAGTTTGTCAGAGCA
Organism: Anisakis pegreffii; assembly: GCA_035041965.1. Classification (NCBI taxonomy): domain Eukaryota; kingdom Metazoa; phylum Nematoda; class Chromadorea; order Rhabditida; family Anisakidae; genus Anisakis; species Anisakis pegreffii. Next base: position 26,974 of record JAPYMA010002407.1, read on the forward strand.
ATAAGGCGACAATAAAATGTGTTCTATGGCCAATGATAATGTTGCAAGGGCGGAGCTTGGCCTACTGCAACGGATACGGTACATTCGATCAATTCAATTCGCTCTTGCTGGCTTAAGATTATGCGAACGAGCGTAAAGCCTAGTCGAGACTAGGCTAAGCTCCCAGTAGTTTTGGCCTGGCAGTGCGTATCGCTCCCGAACAACGACCCTTCACAGCTTAGCCATTATGCAAAGGTAAATATCCTAATCATATCATTATCGTGTTGTTGTTCCAATCAGCTGTATCTTATCATCATATGAGAGTATGAGAATGTTATTATGATCACAGCATTCTTCTAATTAATAAGCCTACAGATAATAATATGATAATAATAACAGTAATAATGATAATAATAACAATAATAATAGCAACAATAGTGATTTGAATGGTAGTATCAAGTACAAAAATAACGTCTTCCATTATCTCTCAGAGTCAATGATTGTATTATTATTTGCAGCGATTAATTCAGCACATTTTCAAGCATTGTTTGCGACGTTTTTGTGGCAATTAGTTTAAAATTCATCAATACGATTAATATGTGTTATTATTGCTGGCTAGTTATGGTGAATCTCCGATGAATGCATAAGCACAGTGATAGAATCAATGCAGTCGCACTTTTGAATGTGACTCGAATAAATGATTTCCATTCACCTATTCTCGCTCATCCTCAGACTCATTGCATTCACTTCGAATTTGTCTCTAACGTTGCTTGACTTGTTTCGTCATTGCTAACGTGTGAACAACGTCGCTGACGCTTTCTCGATGAAAGTTCCAATTGATTTCTGTTTTTTTTCATTAAAAATCCACAAAATTATTTCTTCTCGATGAGAATAGCATCAAAAATAAATCCGAAACAACGATATCGATACGAGTATTCGGGTGATATTTTGATCTGCACATTATTATTTTGATAGAATTACTTTGAGAATATATATATTTTTGAAAGGATCGTAATGAATATAAGATTGAGACCAAGAACTTTATGGTGATTCGTTAACGTTATTGAGGATTTCATTGGTGAACCTTGACGACTTTTTTAGTTATATTCAGAAATCTGTGAAAGTTCCTTATCCCTTGCTATTTGATGTTAATCACTTATTCTTCTACGATATCTTGCTTGATCACTCACCTCTTTCGATCATCAGTCTATGTGCCATCCTGTGAATTTGAAATTTGAAATTGATTTAGACGGCCGAAACTTTCGAAAAATCGCTACCGTTTGGAATGAAAATGAGCTTCATCAGTGCATGTTCTAGGCCAGGAGCAATATTCCTTCTCATCAAATATGACGTCTACTCAGAAAACCTTTCCGTCTAACCACTGCCCTTTTAATTATCTCTCAAAGTGATTATTTGTATCGTCTCCACATATTTTTAAACGACTTTTGCACAGCAAAATATTATATGTGTTTTGGGAAGATCGCATTAGATCATATATTCTGTCCTTGCTAAAAAATTTTCACTGTAGAATTCAGAGGCTTCCGGTGGAAATTGCCTCTTTCACAAAAGTATATGGCATTTCTCATTGAGTACATTGTTGATGTATATTGGCATTTAAAAACTGAAAGGTTACCGAGGATTAGTTGCGCAGCACTTCACTAATGCGCGATGTGTGGTGCATGCGATGATTCGGTTGAATTTCACATCGAAAGGCGCTTCCTGCGTGAAAAAATTTGAATGTTAGCACTGTTAGATGTGCTAATTTTGCACGAGAATTCACTGTGATCGTGACTTCACGTCGACTTTCAAAACTCCACTGAACAGCTGCATCTTACAATCTAGTTTGTACGAGTTGTTGAAAATGTTATGCTGACATATTTTGTATGCAGTGCGTACATTCATAGAATCTTGAATCATTCGTCGAATCCACAATCCATCTGATTGCAGCAGCGATTAAGTGCATTCGAAATTTTGCGTTTTCATTCTCATTTTGAACTCACTGAAATTCGCTTCATTTCGCTCGTTCAGATGTAATCATAGGCACGCAAATACCCTCCAAATCCTTACACCCCTTTTCAATTTCGAACTTTTGCTAGACGGTAGTGGAATTTACTGTAATCAGATATAATTGATGAAAGATCGCTTGAGAGATCAATACAGTTGAATTTATTGTGTTCGTCGATCAATTCACTGCATCTCCACGAGAAATTTTACACTGTTCAGTGTTTTCTTAATCATAATAACGAACTCAGTTATATCCGAACTTTGAATTATCGTTAAGCAATTAAGAATGAACGTTGGTCATAGGCTGTTATGTTCAAGCATTCATATACCTCAGGAGAATTTTGATTCAGGAGGGTTAATTTTTGAATTAACTTTTTTGAATTAAGGCGGATTTCATTTTTGAATTAAACTGCAAAAATTTCAGTGAATGTGCTCATTTGGTAGACTTGGATCAACCGCTTCCATCCAGCACAGCTTCATCGTTCGTTATGCGCTACGATCCCATCAGTAAGTTGGCCAACGCACAAAATTACTTGTCGAATGAATTGATACACAAGGACACTATATGCAAATCTAGATTTGTTGCCGTAGTTTCGATTTCAGTTCAAATATATTATGCCAAAACATCAACTGCCATATTCGAATATTTCAAGAAATGATATTTACATGTAAAAACGATTAGATTGTTTCAATATGCCAGCTTTACTGATCAATAGACTGCAATATGTGAGAACAATAGACTACAATATCACTTGAATCACATCAGATGATAATTCATGGAAGAGGTGATCCTATTCTGAATCTCACTTTGGTTTAATGCTCACAATTCTCGTCATTTTGCATTCCCGGATTGAAAACTGAGATACTCAAAGAAGTAAGTCCTCTATTGTGCGTTCTTAGAGAGAGAACCAAGTGAATGTTGCATTCTTACCGATGCGTTTCAGAGGAGCCTTGTGCTGAAACATCGTCTACCGTTCGAATGCGTGTCGATGATGCTGTATGTGGAGGATGCGGGTTTCAAATTCGAGAACGATTCCTTCTCAAGGTATTTCCTCAAAATATCTCTTCGCTATCATCTCATGCTAGCATTGATTCAATCACGAAGAATGAACAGGTGATATGAGGAAACAGTGGAAATTTCGAAGTATAATGCGGCAAAATACTTCAGTTTGTCAGTTTTCTGTGATCTGTTCTTATGATCTTTTATGCTAATGTATGATGGAACGGTTTGAAACGGAAATTTAGCAGTACTGATAAAAATTTAGCTTCGATTCAACAGAATGATGTTAAGGTGATGGACGAATTTTGGCATGAGAGTTGCTTGTCATGCTCAACGTGCCATTTACGACTGTCGGATAATTCGAGTTGTTTTATCAAAGATGGTCATGTTTATTGTCGCGAGGACCATGCACAGTTAGTCCATTCTGTCGTCGTGATTCCAATTATCCTCATCACTTTCTACTTACCGTGATTTTGGCCATCACTGCGCTGTCAATAATATTACCGCTGTTCACAAGTTATTCTGCCATTTTCAATACTTAGTTCCCGTACTAGTATCTTTTCTGTTTTCGAGAAAGCAACGCTCATCATTGGATGAATTCGTCAGTGCTGCACTGCTTTTGACGTTGTCCTTAAGTCAGCAGCAGTGCATTCTACTCACATTTTTCGTCACTAATCTATGAATCCTCAAAAAATCCGAGGTATTTTAGTATTTCCAATCCTAACAATCAGTATAGAAATGCCATAAACCTTTCAAAACTGTTAAGTTAAAGTTATCACAGAGTAGAAAGAAGAATTTGAAATAGTTGCTTGCTGCGTAAATTTATAATGGAACAATGGAAACTTTGAATTGCTGCATTGAAAATCGAGCACTTGAGGTTGGCAAGCGTCCTCTTAAGCTATAAAGTTGAGGTTCAGTGTTCACCTCATGCTCAGTGAGTGGACTATTGTGTAAAGGCATGTTCTGGAACAATGCTTGCTTGAGCGTATCGCGTGATCTCACACACTTCCAATGAACAACACAACAAATGCTCGTTCGTTTCTTCAGTCCGCTCTCAAGCTCATTCACTCTTCAGAGTAATCATTCACAGTTCTTAGCGCAAACTGATGACAAATCCATAGATTATCTGCAAATTGGCAGTTCTACATGACCACATGTATCAATTGGATGCTCTTTGAATTCACATACTGCACAAGAGTGCTTGCTGGAGATGGATAGCGAAAGCGATTGGGCGAATTCATCACTCCATTGAATGCCATGAGAGCATTCGCAATTCGTTACGTTTCATTGAAACGTTTCACGTGCAAATTTCCAATAGCGATTGATCAGTCAGAAACGAAATCGTTTGAAAAATCGTCTTGAAATTAACTGACATAACAAGAAATCACACTGCTAAACCCAACATTAGTCGCCTTCATATGATAAGATCAAATGTTCGTCTTCCATACGCATCCACCGATGAAAATTATCGACCAATAACATAAAATCCTTGCTTATGACAGAAATGTTAGTGAAAACAGGCAACTATAATAGCCAAAAACCAATTTCTGATCGAGTCTCCATCACTGAGAAACGCAATGAATCAAAAGTGACATATATACTGACAAATAAGAACCAGACAGTGTTAGAAATCATAAGCATGAATAATTATGAATGCCATTAAATCACTGCTTTGATGAGGATGAATGAACATTATGAAGTGCTGTTTGAAGAGATGATTGATCTACAATATCTGCTCAATAAAAGACACACAGATATGTACACATCGCTGCGAGAGTGACCTCAATGACCTCATGCGTTTTCTCTCTCGAAACACCAAATTATGCAATTGCTAACAGTCAGCACCGTTTTCATCACTCAATGTTTATTTGGGGTTTCATCAAACCTCTAAACTTTTGAATCCAGCAGCAAATATATCAATAAACTCAGATTGAATTTTCCTAAAACATGTTATTTCCTCACAATTATTAATTTATAATCAATGCTTCTTGCTGATATCAGCAAAAATGAATCGTACGGTTTTCTACGATTTATATGATTAAGACACAATTCGGTTCAATCGCAAGAAATTAGTTCTTCCAAGCAGAACTTAAACTCATTTAATGTCTGTGGTACGGAACGTACTCTCAAAATTGATACGAAGCTTATCGTCCGGTTAATTCTTTGAGGATATTCACTTGTTTGAATAGAAGAATCGTGGGAGTTCATCGCTAGCTTTGAAGTGCAAAAGCAACGCAGAAAAGCAACCTTACAAGCGGCTAACTAAGCCACAATTTGCTTGGAAATATGAAGTCTGTTTAGGCAGCACTGAAGTGAATTGTGAGCTTTCTCAAATCTTCTTTAACTCATCGAATCGCTAATCCGCGAATGATTGTTTTAATCGGATGATAATCGTATTTGATGATAGATATATTTGCGTGCATTCAGTGAATAATGTCTATGAATATCGTCCAATCTAATTGCTTAATAGTTCACTTTATTTCTGTGATAATAGCAATAATTTTTTGATATCGATTAATGTGTCGGTTGATACACTTCAATTAATGAGTTTGGAAATGATTATAAACAATCAAGAAATTACAAAAGTATAAGATATTTATGGTGCACAATTTACTAATTCATTTTCATTGCCTCCATTCTTATCATGCAATCGATCTTTTGATCACGTAAGCATGAGACGGGCTACTCAGAGGTTATTCATTCATGGCTGTTAATCTTCATTAACATTTGACAATCGTTACATTTCCGCTATCAATTTCAACAGCAAAGGAACCAACAGCGTGGCTCTAATGCATAATATTTTCCCCATCTCAAGAATTCATTTTTTTGCAAAGGAAATTATTGGTCCAATAACCACAGTAAATGGGAAAGAATGAAAGCGATTTATCGAATCGTTTTTCATTGTTCGTCGTAACACAGATATATGATCGTTTTCAAGGTGATATGCCAAGTAATCATTTGATCCGCGCAGGAAATCAAATTTCTTGTGAGGTTACCAGAAAAATAACAGATTCGAAAGAGGATAATAGTATCGGATATGAGCGATTGGTCTAAAATTTCGCTCAAAAACTAAAACTTACAATAGAAATGTGTTGCTTCCTGAATTCAAATCCATAATGCTTTTTCATGCATCACATAAGATGCCATATAATGCCCATCTATTACATTTAACAGCTGTCATGATGATGGGATGGATGGCTACTTTGTCATGCTCATTAATCTCATTACCCTTCCATAACGTTTTATTTGCTTTCTGTTTGTGTAGGTGCTATAATTTCATATTATTAGACGTTAAACTAACTGCTCTGAGATGCTCACATCAAATACACTCTCTAACGTTTGGAATGATCAAGAATCTGCATATCTGCACTCATACTTTCGAATGCCATCTTTCATCCGGTCAGATCACGACGGCTCAGGATTCCCCTCTCTTAATTTATGAAGAAGATAGTAATGCCGTATCGCCAAACGTTTCGCATTCACTTTGTATCATTAGCATATGCCAAGATGGTGGTGGTCGTACTGCCCCGATATATATAAACCAATATGGTGATGAAACTACCGTATCTAGCTGCCTGTCATTTTCTCGACATTCCACATCGCAAACAGTGAAAGTGTTGATTTGTGTTTTATTTATTTTACTCGCTCAACATTCAGTAATCACTCTCCCTGAGGACATTCTGCATGTGACGACGTTCACGACATTAGGCCCTCATTGCTTTCGCATAGCAAACACAGACACACACACAGATTTACGAGATCTGTAAACATTTCGAACAAATACCATAAACACATCCGTGCATCTTGTGTTGTCGTTGTCAGTGCTGCTTGTTTGTTTAAGCAGCTGGGCATTTGGCATTCGTTTCGTATAAAATCAACCATCAAAAACTCAGCAAATCCATCTTTGCATCTAAATTCCTCATCGATGCATTCGACCGGCTTCGACAAGGGAGTATCTAATAAGGAAAACGGTCAAAATTCATTCAAAACCTTTTGAATGAACGCACTTGTGCGGCCAGTATTCAGCTCATTTACACTTGATTATTTTTAGGTCAGTAATCATCGTTCCAAAAAATTTTCAGCAGTCGAGTTCATAGAATTATCAGTGACATTCTCATTGGCTTTGATCACTTTCATTCACCTCAACTCACTAGGAAATTCGCATAACTTTTATATCTGCACATCAAAAGCTCATCACTGAATACACAGTGGGTGATATTGGGTGATATTATTTGAACAGTTCAGTTTCGCTTTAAATAAATAATTGTTAATGGTTAGACCATCAATCAGGTGACACGTTTTCCGTTTTCAATTTAGCGACTGAATTGGAAACGGAAAGTGTGGCACCCGAATGACGCTAGTTCCACGTTCATAAGTGAATGCCATGGTAGATCAGTTTCCGAGTGATATTATCAAGCGATAAATGACAAATGAATTATCTAAATCATTGTATCAGGAATTCGTCTTCCTGTATGCAGCAGCTCACATTCAAGGAACCAAGAAGCCATAACAATTCATTCTATTAATAGGGAATGAATGCTGGTGCTTCTATAGGCTAGCGATACCTCATTCGAGCTAAGGTGCACCGATTTCACATTGTCGAGTCGTTTGAGTGATGTTAACCGTAAAGCTGAAGTGTCATGAAAATTGCATTGAACCATCCAATAAGGCAGAAAAGCCAGGAACACAAGATACGAAGAAACAAATTTAATAAGGCGACATCCATCCAATATGTACGAACGACATCGCCCATCACATCATTGAATCGTCACATTGAGTGGTGCTTGAGTGTCACCGATCCCATCGAGAATCGCTTGAAAAACCGTAATTTATCCACTATTAACATATTGCTTTCGTTCATTCAATGATATTGTTTATTGCCTCTTTGATATTGTCACAACGATTGCCATCCATCGCTATACACATCCTAAAATATATTGCTTGGCTTGTTTCTTCATTGCATTGTTCATCGCAACGACATACTTCCTACCAAACACAACATCACTAAAGATCTGAGACATTTACGAGATTGTGTGGTGGAAACACATTCTTATCTCAATAACCCGGAAAATCTACAATAGAACGCATTTCCTTGTCTCTGGCCTAGATTGTCATCCTCTCGAGCTTCCGACTGGACGAATTCTCTCCTGTTTCTACCACATCCGAGTGATCTGAAAGCTCTTGACATTCACAGTCGTTCTATAAAGGGCAACTTGATAACACCTTATTGTAAGCTGTTCTTATATGGACTAATACATTGGGATTTTTGTCTTATATATATTTGATCATGAATTCTGCGAAAATATGACTCTGCTTGAAGTTGTGCTTGGGTTCTCGCATACTGAAACTGATTTCACAACCAATCATCCAGGTGGCGATGTGGTATTTACTAATGGACAAATTGGATAAAAGAAAATGAAATAATCGAGATTCCTGTGTCCATCTTAAGCCCACTTGTCGAAGTAAATCTTATCTTTAGCCTTGCGTGAACATAAAGATTCCATGTGACAACACTGATCGTGATAATCATCCGATAACAATAGCACTACCAGTAATATTAGTAATGGAAGCAACTTCAGTGATGACAGCCTTGAGACTCACAAGACAATGCTCATGAATTTTACTGCTCAAATGAACAAAATACAGTGCTGAACTCTTAAGTAATATGCTTTAAATATTATAATACTATTGAATTGCGTTCACATAATCAAATGCGCATAATTTCTATAATTAGTAAGTACTTCGTGCAAAAATCTTTTCTGTTATCCATTCCCGGCACGATTTCGGACTGAATCAGGTCAAATGAACAGAGAGAGAAGGGCAGATGATAGTGATGTCTTTTTAAGTGGTCTTAGTTATTGCTCGGAATGACACCTTTATAACCGTATAAGCGGCTTACAGCCTATTTGCATCTGCCGATTAGTGACATTTTAACGTGTACATTTAAGAAATACATTCAGCTTTTGTCAGGTTATGTAATTGAACATAGAGCACTAACACTTTAAAATAATCTTAACTGATACTGCGAGTCAACGATGATCTCTTGACGATATACCTGCTTGTTCAGGCGATTACCTTCATTGAACGTTCGTTACCTTTTGTTCGAATGAACTCCAAACACCATATTAATTAGCATGGTTGATTGGGTGGAGGCAAAACCACTGACGGGGAGCGGTAAAGAAGCATTGAAATCGAATGGAAATTCAAAAACATTTCATTCAAACATTCAAAACATCAAATAACTGATTACGCTCAGTTATACTTTGGTACTGAACATTGCGATTCTTCTCATTTGTTAAGAATAATTGAAGAACTCTTAGCTCAGAGCATCACATTAGGAATGAGCCTAGGTAGATGCAGCTTATTGTAAAGTTTCTGTGCTGCGCATCAATATTGAAATAATCTTTAACAGCTAACTTCTTAATCTGATATTCTTCATAAGATTTACATATAAATCTCTGACGCCATCAACGAACCGTCAAGTTGGAGCATGCATGTTTTCCAAAACTATCGAATGTTGCTGATTACACTGAAAAGACCTAATTGTGAAGCGATATTATTCGATGGTAGCAGTGAAGTGTATGCTAGTGATGAATTTTTGTGATTGCTGATCAGCTAGATATCAAGTCAATCAATCAAGCTAAGTTCAGTCATGAAAAATCAAAATTTCAGATTGTTCAGTGCGAAGTGTGCTCGATGCGGTATAGCATTACAACCAACCGACTTTGTGTTCCGTTGTCTGAATAGTACATATCATGCACAGTGTTTTTCATGTGTCTATTGTAATCATCCATTGAAAAAAGGCGATCAATATCTGCTGATTGACGGTCAAGTGATTTGCAGAGCTGATTATGAATTGTTACTTTGCAATCAACCTATAGCGCATGGTTGGCTTTTCATCGACAAATCATCTAGTTATCTTGAGTGAAATTAATTGTTTGAATATTTGTGAATCTCTTCGAAATTTCAACTGAAGCTTGATCATTACGCCCAGTTAACAATAAGAGACTTTGACGTTTGACAGTAAAACCTTCAAAAAGCCTTTAAAACTGATAATGATCACCAATCAAAGAATATATTTTGACGTTTCAACATCAAAAACTTGTGGAAAACAAAGCTGTCAAACAATTTCAGCTTACTTCGACCTTGAACAAAACGATGCGAATCGAAAAACGCCAAAACGTCCACGAACAATTCTCAACACACAACAACGGAGGGCCTTTAAACTGGCGTTTGAGAAAAGCGCAAAACCATGTCGTAAAGTACGTGAGCAGCTCGCCAAAGAGACCGGTTTGAGTGTTCGAGTGGTGCAAGTCTGGTTTCAGAATCAACGAGCTAAGGTTCAAAAGTTGTTGATTTTATCGCAACGACAATTTACTCGATTCCAGACACACCTATTCAATGAATCTATCCTATTCATCCCACCATCATTTAGCTCCAATGCAACGTTCCAATGAAAACTAAATTGTGGACCGGTCGAAAGTAATTACAAGAAATACATCGCATCTAGTGGAATGTATCGAAAATGTTTGAAACAGTTGTGAGGGCAAAGGAGTGGAAATCTCTCTCATACAACTATAAGCATAAAGTCAATGAATGTACTTCTTGTTTTGCGGAATGATCTCAAAATGATTTCATATGTTTCAGATGAAGAAAATCCATCGAAAGCAAGAGGTGACTAAGATGAGCAACGGTGCTGCCACTTCATCAGAAGGCGACACAAAATCGTTGGATGATTCGAAATCGAATTGTGATGACTCTGATGACGGTAATTTCTTGTTTTCGTGCGGTTCGTTTCAGCATGTGCATTCTTGAATGTCATCAGATCAGATGTCATCAGTTAGAAAAAATTTCCGTTGAAATCTGCAATTTTCATACTTCCATATTTCTCCTTCACCACACCTCACAGAACATCTTTCAAGAGAAATTATGAATTATCTTGATCTAATACGTTTTGATTTGGTACATATTTATGGATTTGAAACGAAAAGAAAAGAGAACGAAAAAAATTTCACATTTGCTATGAATCATTTTGTGAAAGTCTTGTGATATCGATAAAAATATTTTGAAAGATTGGCGTTTACTGCTGACACGATTGAAAGGTATCCTAGAAATAGTTCATGAAAAGAATTTTGCTGGTGATCGGAAGAGAGTTTCCTTTTGATTGAATTCTGTCTGGTGAAAATGAGAGTGGGATTAGTCGGAAGTGTGAAGGCGTTCATTTTCGTCATGTTCAGCACTAAAATCGGAACTTTTCAACATTTCTCGTCGTTCCGTTGCGTTCAGTTATTTGTGTAGATCCATTCACGAAGGCTGACATTTCGCTATTTTGTTGTCATTTTGGAAAGGATTACTGTGAAAGGATTACTCAGGAAACATCCTCTCTAAATTGCTGCTGCAATATATCTGAGTACAAAATGATGTATAAATGAAGTGCTTTTTAAAGATTATCTAAAGTGCGCTTTTGAAATACCAAACTCATTTTATCAGTGAAATAATTGAAAGTGATGAACGGAAGTGAAATGAATGATATTTGAGTATTGTTCTGCAAAAAGCTTTGAACAATTCTGTTGTTGATTTAATCGCAATACCTTAAGATCCCTCCCTAGTTATGTACAAAACAGAAACGTGAAAAAAAATTTGAGAAGTCCATTGCACTGCTGTCATCCTTTCTGCATCCTTACTCGTCACCAGAGGGCTTATCAGAAACTTTTCCCCTAACAATATAGTACTTCACTGTTTCCACGCAAACCGCCAGAGCTAATTCTCCGACCTCGTCCGTTACCTCCTGACACCCTAAAATTACCCAAAAATGGGTAATTTCCGCCTACGAAATCCTTGGCTTAGATTCATACGACTGCGTTAGAAGGACGACGAGGAGAAACCATGATTAATCATAAGAGCGGGGCCAATGCAGAGCCAGAATGAGCTGCATATGTGAGATTAAATGTGTGAACAGATAATGTACATTTGAGTGGCGGCTCGATTTCGTTCGAAATTTGACATTTTCTAAATTTCAGAATTAGACTCAGACGGTGACGATTTGGATGATGAACCTGGAAGTGACGGTAAACTGAAGGAGTTAACGAATCCAATTGATAAATTGTACAACATGCAAGCCACATATTTTGCTTTCACTTGATCTCAACACTGTAATAATAATTTCATCGCTTTCAGCCAGCCTAACAACGATATCTTCCGAACGAATGTTTATTTTTTTGTGGTATTTTACTGAGTTCGTTTGAATGTTTTTGTACTTTCGTACTTTCACGGATTATGAATTGATCAGCCATTTATGAATCAATCCAAATAAAAGACGACAATACACCCACTCTAATGGAATCTTGCAAGTGCTGAATGAAATGCCCGCGGGGTTTTACTCGTTGTCACTGAAATAGTCGTCGCGATTAAATGATGAGTTACAATCGCGAGGAGTTACTTCAATACCAAAAGGGGTACTCTGAATTGATCATTTCGACTGATGTGCAAGACAAAATGGCTCGTAGAAATGTTTGAGGTGGATCAGGACTGAATTATGAGACATCACTTCTTCGAATTTCAAGATTAGTAATGGCTGTTCAATTCAAAATCGTTGTTGTATGCAAGACTGATCGCGAACTTGATCAGTTCTGTTCGATTTCTGTTTCCGTTCCACTTATGAAGGCCATCGCACTTTAGATTAATTAATTTCGAAACGTTTTCTTCTGTTGATTTTGTCATAATGAAATTGATGTATTCATTCTCTTTAATCATCAATGTACTTTGCATAACATTCTTCGAAATTCGCTTTCGATTTTTGACGACTATTTGTGCATGTTAATCATTCTAATGAGGTGCTGTTTTGAAATTTCTAATCGTAAGAATTTTTCATGAGAATGAGTTCAGCTGCATATTTTTTAAATTTTATTGTTTCATCGCATCGTTTGCCTAGTCAATCGACATTCGCTCCGTTATTCATAATTCGTTTCACGATCTCATCATTTGATCATTTTTGCTACATGTAACATTCTCAAAAATAAATTTCGTCAAATGCCATCCAAACCGCATTCGCAATTGTTTGTGTGCTTTAATTTATTCAATTAGTTTGATCATGTGTTTCTTTTGATACAATTAACGATAATCGACTATTGTTCTATGTGTATAAAATTATAATCGTGATTCCAAATCATATTCATGTTCAGTCGTATCATATGAATTCATCATGTATTCTTTGCATTGTGCATTAAAATCGAACTTTAAATAATCGCTCAAAGCAGTCAATTCGCACACTAAAAACAGCTATCACGAGATGCTCAAGTGGTTTCTTCAAATGAATCAAACGCTAAAGAATACGCTGGAATCGCTTCTACGGAATCGTTCCATCAGACCGAAAAACGTTGTCAGCCAGAACATTTTGTAATCTGAAGCCAGTACGGCTCGTAAAGTATTTCCTATCTGAACAGATCATACATACGTTCTAATGCCTTCAATAATGGCGATAATTTCATAGCTTTCAACCAGCTTCACACCGATATCTTTCGGAGGTTTTGCGGTATTTTATTCAGTTCGCTTTATTCTTTTTTATACATTCAAGAATTCTTAATAGATCAACTTTCAACAAATCATTCCAAATAAAAACGAAAATAAATCCCTTTAATACAATCTTGCGGGTCAATGAAGTGCCCTGAGGTTTTACTGGTAGTCACTGAATGTTTACCGGAACCAATAAAACAATAATAATAACAACAACATGAACAACAAATATTCACTAAAACACAGGTTACGTGTTGCCTAGGCACTCGCTTGTTCATGTTGTCCTCGCCTTGACACACCAGCCAGTACTCAAGCGAATTTAAGCTTGACGCGTTACCATAGCGACGGTAATCGCTTGATGGACACACATGCACGCGATTGAGCAATTCTACGTCATTTCGTATTTGTATAACCTATTCGATATAGTTTAGTACTTTTAATGATGCCTTATTGATTCAGTGCTTCTGAATCCAATCCACATTTTTTACCTGAATTGTTGGCGTCGACAGCTATTAATGTTTTTGTAAACAACTCATAATCTTGGACAGCATCTTTGAGAATGATATTGCTATCAGTGCCATGAAATCCACATTTGTTGTGCTGCTGAACGGCCAAATCGAGACAGCGCAGGTAACCAACGCTACATTTTTCTCTTCCTAATTTCTTCTTCTTCTTAACAAAAATGATCGCAAGGTTCGAAATAATTGCGACCGAATCATGAGCGTACAAGCTGGCTTTACACAGATGCATTGCCACTAGTTCATGGAAGTAAGTTATCGCAAGCGAACACTTAGAATTAACGCTCGAATCACTGGAAAGTTGGGTTGGGAATATGTATCCGTGCATTCCGAGTGCCCTCAAGTTCCCATGAATAACTCATGGATTGCTACTGCTAGCATGTCTCCGAAGAAGTTTTCTTGTTGAACGAAAATGTTTTCCGCTCCGTTCATGAGCCAAAATATTTCGAGTCGATTTCAATTGCAGTTCCCATCGCTGGACAATTGCTACTGTAAATATTCGTATGTGTATGGGAATGACTGGGAGCAAGTGAGTGGTATGAGCGAAGGTTTGAGTGCGAGGTGTACGAGGACGTCGTGTCGAGACTCAATCGTGATCGGTCTTCCTATTGAGGCTACATTCACGTCGACAAATCCATTCAGATGTTCGTTAGTTCCGCACAGTAATTTTATTCGAAACTCACAATAACTTGAGTACTTAATATGATCAATATGCTTTATTGACTGCTTTGGATGTTCTCCTGCATAGCTTTGAGCAAAACTCTCTCATGGTTCTGAAATGTTGCGAAATGTGCATTTTATCGTCAAGTAATGGTCAGTCTAAGAAATATCTGGTAAGATTTTGAATAAAACAAGAAAAATTCATGTTTTTAGGGCCACAACTTGTGTTGAGCTGTTATGGATTAGACGGGTTCGGCAATGATGTGGTCCGCGGATACGGTGCTGTGCATTTACCTACGGTTCCAGGACGGTATGTTCTCAACCGAGCTGATTGCACCCATTAAATTCTATTTCCAAAATAAACCCTTCAGTGGAATTGTCGAAGATATTCTAGTGACAGTAATCCAAAAAAATTCGCGAAATGCTCCAACTGCAGTGCTAAATCGTTGATCGAAAAAGACTCAGTCTTTAGCAGCCAAGGAGTCATGTTGCATAATTAATCATAACTGTAAGCTTGTGAGTGACAATAACTATTTGAGTCATATTCAAGAGAGTACGAAGATTTCTGATTATAAGGAAACTGATAGCTATAAAGACGATTCAATAGCGGGCTAACAAATCCCAATTGATGTTAAATATCACAAATGATAGGTGTGTTCGACGGATTGCAATGTTCGTGCCGGAGTCTAGTACACCGCTGCAGAAATTCATTGGTTGGATCACTGGGAAACGAGCTGAATTCATCGATCCACGAATTGTGGCTTCGTCAGATGGACGACACGGTAAGTGAGCTGATTGATCTTCGGGTAGATCAAATCTGACCTTTCAAATTTAAATGCAGAGGTGGTTGAGAGCACCGAAACAAGATTGTAAAATGGCGAAAGAGATTTTGGTGCTGTTCAGCTGTCATAAATTTCATGATTTATCCAACTGCGGTATTTCAGCAACTACGTGAAGTTATGAAGAGAATCATCAGTTCCCTCGAGGAATCCTCCTAAATGAACGCCAATTTCTATGACCGTTTCTTATAAGGACTATGATAATATATATTAAAAGTTATCAGCTCTAAGTGATGATATTATGCATGATGATTCAGTGCTCGAAAACAGGCATGCTTGATGCACACTAATGAAATTTCAGTGACTCGAGTGCGCAGTCAAGGCTTTATCAGTGTTACGATGAATGTTATCTTAAAAGATCTGAAAAAATATGGATATGATGTGGTGCCTTCATCCATCTCTAATGTATCAGAATTTCCACTGCCAAAATTCGATGATGTTTCTAGGGTTACCGATAAGGTCCGATACTAAATATTTCTTCAAACCCACTCTTCAATCTCTTTCATCGTTTATTCTTCCCATCTCATTGCGGTCATCTGATATAATCCGGATATGCTTTCGAAGTAACTGAATTCGGTTTCTTTCGAATTGCAAACAAGAACTTCATTCCATAAATCCACAGCTCTGTTGATATAATCCGGTTAGGCAAATTTGATCAAAAACATTCCATTCGAACCAATGACTTCCGTGATAGAATCGGGAAGTTGTTTCCACGTTTTCAGAACATTCAACCTTAATACTTTTTCGGTCACATCATGTCAACCCCAAATTTCAGACAAAATCGCTGTCGATAAAAAACGAACCAGCCAAGAAATCATACATCGCTGAAAGGCCTGATCAATCAACGAAAACCCAACAAGATTTATTGACTTCAAACGATGATCCTCAACCGTCAACTTCCGGTCTTCAAGGCTTAGTGCTGCCTAGGCCGTTACCGAAGCCTAGACGATTACCTCGTGTACCGCAGGTACAGCAGCAGCAACAGCAACAAGAACAACAACAAATTGTTGAAGAACTCGAGGAGGATAATGATACTAACAGTAAAAATAAATAGTACTAAACAGGCTCGTAGCCGCAATATTCTTATAAGAGATCTGGGATAGGATAGACGGACGGAACTATCCGTTCAGTACTGAGAACAGTTTCTTTTACTGGAACACCTTAAATTTCTATCATGAAATTCTTGTTAGGAATTAATTTGAGAGTTCTAATCGAGAGGAATCTCTGGAGCTTAACGTTACCTCCTGTGATCTCTGGTTACGGGCCTGATATTAATAAAGATAATGTTTCGCCAGCTATGTTAACAAATAACACTGAAGAAGGATAGTGCAAATAAAGGATCATCACGTATTAGCACACTATCGGAGACCATCAAGTCGCCGGTATTAATACCATAAAAAATGACAGCTATTAGGAGCATTGCAATTATGAAAACGGTTTTGAGATAGGATAGAGTTCACAATTCAGCGATTTGCTTGGACAACTCATGCCCGTTGCATGGTCCCGTTTAGTTGCTGTCTCCCGGTCGGCGATCGACTGAAAACAAGTGCAGTTGCCTTACGATACGGTGTCAACGCCAGTAACGTACATACACAGACGACGATCGTTCGCAGCTGTAATTAATAAGTGACGAAGTTTAGGCAAAACATTAACTCTCACACATGACAGTGCCATAAAAGGAAGCTGAAAGATCTCGCCAAATGATCAAATGATTCCACTGTCCCAATAAAAGAAATCCTAACTATGATAAAAGATATCGAAATCATCGATTGTTCATCTGCCGAGGAACATTCTCTTCTTACTCAATCATATCCCTTCTTACAACAATCTTATGGTTTGCTTACAATTAGCATATCATCCGAAAGAAATCGTAAACATGAAAACAAGCATTCATCTTTTGATTTTTAAGAAAGGATCGATTTCGAGTGAATGACAGTGGATGACCACTTTGTAAAATGTTTACTGATGAGACTCACCTGAAATTCAGTAGCCATACAGAAACTGTTCATAAAATTCAACAGTGAATAATCTGGCAGATTATCAGGCGTGCCCAAATCGACAACAAACACTGAAAAAAATGAGACGTTAGGAGAGTGGTCGGTGAGTTCGCATTGACCAGGTGATTTTCTGATTTTCATTCAGAATATCTTCAAAAGAACATCAATTTTCATCAAGATTTTCAATTGCTTTGCTTGCTAGGGCATAAATGAAACTTCAAACTTTCCGCATCAGCAAACAATCGAGATTTTTGGTTCATAGGTAATGAAGTCGCTGTCTGTCGTTGAGAGAGGTTATCGAATTGGGTTTGAGTTCATAGCAAATCGTTGCCTGCTAATGGAATATTGAGTACGTTGAGCGGTATGCAGTAGGCCAGAAATGACACCAAACGTTTTCGACATAATTTATTGTCGTCATTCAGTGGACATGTCGATCTTGTTTTTCTGAGCACATGAACTGCCTTAATATTTTTTCGTTGTAGTAGCCGTACATTTAAAGTACAGTTAACATTGATGCTGATTGAGTCAAAACACAGTCAGTACAGTCAACACTGGAATGATGCTGATGTACTGAATACATCAATACAATTTACAAACTGATGCATAATTACTCAACTTGTAAATTATATTGATATATTCAGTACATTACTGGAGTACTGAATGAAATGAGGAGAATTGCAAAAAGCTAGTGCAGTTTCAAAATTATCAAAGCCAACTTTCCGTGCTCGTTCAAGCATTCCTTCAGATCTTTCTCTTCCTCTGTCTTGAAATATAACCCCAAAACTTTGAAACTTGCTCCCGAAGAGTTGTGGACATCCCATTCACAAATTGTTTCGTTCAGAAACGATTTGAATTCATTGATTCGATCGAAAATTTTTGCTCACCTTATAGATGATCACTCAACGTAGCTCGAAATAATGGTGTAAAAAATCTCATTCACTTGGTCAGCTAGTGTAATGATTAGTTAGCATTTCCGGGGAATCAAATGAAATCAAGCACTACTTTTATAGTGACTAGAAGTGTTGCGAACGTGATCGTGATCAGCATGAAATTATAGGTGATATTCGCGATTGACGCTATCGTTTTAACCACTTGACTTGAGCGAATCAGGAGTGGAACGTGGTGTGCACTCGCACAACAAATCGAGAACACATGAATGGTGCAATAGTACGGTGTTTTGTCACTGAAAAACATTGCAGAACATTGTTTATCGTAGCTGCAAAAAATGTTATGGACGACGACAACGTGCTTGCGACTGATTTGATTGCAACAACCTCACGGCTAATAAGGTTAGCCGTTTGCTTAACACTAAAAGCTAGGATTCCAGTCTGAACTTTTGCACTGAATCATCATTGATAGATAAGTACTACCATACAATAGTAATCGAATTTTATCGAAACTAATTCTGCAAAATGAAAAATTTCGAAATGTCTCGTTCTGAAAGCCTAAATTCCATTGGAGCTGCAGATGTGCACTTAATTTGATAGCCTGATTCAATTGTGAGGAGAGACAACGTTTGTTTTATGAAACTACGATAAAATTTGCAAAAATAAAACGTGAGATCATTTTGAGACGAAATGGTCTCTAAGCAACAAGCATATCATTGCACGTTGAAAATTGCTATTTGGAATGATCAAATTCACCGATCCCTTAAAGTTCTTTGGTAGAATAGTGGTGACCACAAAGCCATCAGGAACATTGACGCGAAAAACAGCGTAAATAGACGGCAAATAACGCCCGTTGTGCTTTGTGTGAATATGAATATAAAATAGAGCCTGCAAAATTGTTACTTGTAAAGATGGATATTTGGGAAAATCCACAAATTTCAACTGAAAATATTGTCACGGACCGTGTGACTGTTCTCAATAAAAACCCAGTGATTTTCAAAATTTTTGCTCTAAATTATCACTTCGTTCCGATTCACAATCACAGTTCAATTCGTATTTGTAATCAAGCCATATAGCATTAAACTCACGGTATATTCACAGTGATATTCCACGCGTATAGATGCACTAAACTGATCAGTTCGGTGAGAGTCGATACAAGATCGCAGATTATACATGGAAAGAGAAGATTAAGCGTGAAAACTTGTACAACGTTGCCGCAGAGTTTAGCGAATGATAAGTACAGAACGAATACGGCCAGCATGGTGCGTGCTATCACGATACCGTAGAAGAGCAATTCGGTTGGCTTGTAGAGCAGTGCTGTAAATATGGTTATTTCTCATATCGGTGGTTATTAGCGCAGTTCTTTTCTAGAAGATTTTACAGCTAATCACTTGAGTGCGTTAAGGTAAAGGCTAAACTATCCCCTTTCCTTTCAACAGCAAGATCGAGAACATAAATTCGTGCTTCATCCTGATCATACCTCCCAGAGGTGTTGCATGATCACTTTTTGATCAGTTTTTTTTTTCAGATTTTCAAGCAGAAATTTAAACGCCTCTTCGTTTTAATATCAGCAAAAATGGCTCAGAATAGTGGCTGATAATGGATGTCGAAATTGATGCGTCTTAATCAAATCACAATGCAACAGAACGATAACATTCTGGTTAATCGTACCATATTTTGCGTAAACTCAATTATTGGAATATGCACAAGAGCCGTGTTGCGGACTCTTCTTCTTACAAGCCTTTGAAACTAATAAATGTATCTCACTTCAAGAATGAAGCTTGTTTGTGGCTCAGCTTTTCGCATTCTTTAGACTGATGAAATGTTCAATAGCCTATGTGTTTCACATGAAACACACACTATAAATTGTTCTGATCAGTCCAAAAAAACGTCCGATTATAATTTAAATTATTTCTGATTCAGGTGCTTTTCAGCTGAAGCTCACAGCTGCTCGAAAACGATGTGATTCGAAGTGGTGAACGAGTAAGACCCAAATAATCGTTCAGCCATGATCACTGATGAATTAATTCCACGAATTTCATTTCGATTTCTCGAACAGCACTAAATTCATTGAGCGCATTCAAATAAAAAATTCATAACTCAATTACGATTCACCTGACGCTGGATTGCTGCTTGAAATCTTTAATAAAAAGCAGCTTTTAAAGTCAGTATAATGTTTAGGTGAAGTTGTTATTGAGTTAATGCTTGAAATCATTCCAGGAATACTAATTGTAAGACTTTTCACATTCAATTCATACCTAAGTCCAGTGTCTTCTACACCTACTCAACTCTATTCTAAGAAGCACTACGGACACAAATTCTGCGAATCAAGTGATATCATCAAATTATCCAACAATACTTTAGTAATTTGCTGACATTCTTGAAGATTTTCACGCCTGAAAGCAATATTTCATATGCACTTTCTAGATCGAATGCTTGCATCGCCCACAACCATCTCATAGTGTGTCAACTAAACATATCTTTGAAACTAATAAAATTCCATGAATTTGGGCAGATGCTTGTTGTGGACACGATTCTCGATGATGAACTTTGGTATTGATCTCCGAATGAGCAAACAGTGAAAGAATGCGATAAAAATACCCTGTGGTGTTCTGCAGAAACGCTTATAAATTAGGGTTGTCATGGTCGCGCAGACCACGAGAAATATAGTTGGTTTCGTCTTCATCCCGATGGGGACGGGGCACGAAAAATGAATTCTATGCCCGTCCCCACGGGGAGGAGGGGGGCGAAGACCGCAAAATCCGTCTTCGTGACAAGCATCTTATAAATGCACTTCAAATCTTCTCTGATCCTGTGCAAGCTGTACTTCAGATAACATATAATCATAAGCTTCCCAGCAACTTCAACTTCATATCGCTGATGATTTGATTATAAGACAGCTAGTTCTCTTGTTCTGAAACGATCTGCTTCGAAGAAGAAGTCTGCTTCGCGCGCCTCACCCGCAGACATGGAAAGCTCAAGTGTTCGGGAAGCAAATGATTGTTGCTGTTATTTCATGAGTGGCCAAAATGTCATTATCATTGGGATAGCCAAATTTTCATTGGCCAACATGTTAAAAATGTCACTGGGACGGCCAAAATGTCATTATCTATTGAAATCGAAGTGTTAAAACTTTAATCGCATCATCATTCAAAGTGGAAATTCACAAAATTCCCTAAGACTGTTGAATTCTTTGAAGGCTGCCATCTAAAGCTACATGATTTGACAAGGGAACACAGTGAATCCAATACATAGAAAACGAAAGTAATGACCATAACAAAATTCATGTGAAACAAGTGAATATAGAGCTGCGTTCTGAGAAGAACAGTGACTTATTCGGGACAACTCACAACATGAAAGTCCCAGTCCTGCACATGGAGAAGGTGCTGTCTGTCTCGGTCCAGTGTCGCCAACGGTTTGATTCCACGGTGATTCAGCAGATATCCAATTCGACAGGTCACCAAGTGGAATATTCCATGCGATAGCATCGTCCATTTTCGACGCAGGTATTTCCATTTGAAGACCGGAAAAGTGAATCTGAAGTTTTCATTCATCAACCACCGAATCCATTGATCAGGATCAGGAAAACGAGGATTTTAGCACAAGGTTAATCAATCCATCGTTCATCATTATGAGTTGTTTTCTTATTACGGACACACCTCATACGCATAGTTCAAAACATGGCAAAGCTGTCTACTTTAGCTTCTAGCACAATTCATAAATTTACACGCGACAGTATGATCTGGAACAATGTTGTTGAAAATGGATGGAATTGAGAATAACCGAAAGGGAGGAGAGTTGCTGATTAGTGAAGAATTTCCTGTTTTGCAGCAGTTATTAGGGAAACTCTTTAGTTCGTTTGTAACACATTCACGAGTCATCATCGCTCATCAAATGCTGTTCATTCTTCATACTTATATGATTTGTTTTGAGGGTATTTCTATGAAATTTGCTGCAAAATTACTGATAATAATCAAATAGTATAATTGTTTGCAAAGTAGAGTAGTTAGTTAAGCCGTATTATGTTCGATTTAATCGTGCCCTTTAGTTTTTAGTTAGTTGTCGGTGTTTGCGCAGTTGATGAATAGATATTGATGAATCTCATATTGAAAGTGGATCGAATTAAAAATGAACCTGGTTGTGATGAGTCTGACATGAATAAAGTTATTAATGAATGCGATTTGTGCAATTCCATCAAATGATTCGAGAAGCAACGGAGAGACGAACTAGTCAATTTGTCGAGAATGCATCAAAAATGACCATGAACAAAATTCAAATGATTGCTCAACAGTGGGGAGTGAGGATCTCATAAATGATTTCCAACCCACTTACGCCAATTGCTTTGGTCCTCTTATCACAACCACTATGATTTAGCGATGATCATTAAATTATTCTATGTAATCACTATTCCATAGGTTCAACAACTTAATTATAATCATTATATTTACGTGAAAATGATGTGAGTACCTCAAAAATATCAATTCATCAACTATTTACATAGGATGGACAATTTTTGCGAATCAATCTCATATGAGGGATTTGACCGCAGAGATTCACCTACAGAGACAGATATGCCATACATGATAGTTCCAAACATTCTGAATTCTTGATCAAATTTTTCTACAACTTTTCCGAGTAGAACAAGAGCTCAAATGGTGGTATCAGCTTGAGAGCACCGCCAGCTATTGAAAATTTCTTCGACGGAAACGCTTGAAGGATTAGTAATCCGACGGAACAAAAGTAATCTATACTTCAATTTTTGCTCAATGCCTCAATGAAAAGGCATCTAGTTGTCGGCAAAGTTCAGCTATGGAAAAGTCTTTGCGTTTAGTAATTTTATTCAATTAAGATTCATATAAATCACCGCAATTTCGCGATAATTATGTTAATCATCGCACATGCAAGAGAATTTCGCGAAACAGTGAAGGTAACAATAATTAACCTTTCAATATCGATTTCAAAGATTATATTGAAGGGAAAATAATGTGTCCATTCATTTGTCCATTCATAGCAAATCACAAAATGCTGATCAAAAAACGACCAATTCAGTTAAGCTAACTATGAAGACTGAACTGCCTAATGGTATAACAACACAACGATTGGAGCATGGACAAAGTCGATGAATATGCTGAGGAGACGACGTATTTCAGCCTGATGAAATACATCTGCTCAAAAAAAAGAAGCAGCTGATTTTCCGGATGTTTCACTTGCTCGGCAGCACTCATTTTAATACACGGTATCTTTGTTGATCAATTTGTACAATAACTTAGCAGTATCAGGGTCCAGATCTTCAAACGATCGGTGTTCTCAGATTTGCACAGTAACACGTGATATCTTCACACCATCAGATTTATCAAATTCTCCACTTTGCGAAAATCATGTATGTTGTCGGGCAATTTGGCATACTTTCTGAGAAATAGCTGATTTTCTGAATGTATCTCACTTGCTCGGGAGCGCTCACTTCAATGCATTGTATCTGTACTGATCAATATATTCATTAACTCAACAGTATCGATTTCACTATCTTCAAACGATCATTGTTCTCAGGTTTGCCCTGTACTATGCCTCCTTCTCCACGTCATCAGATTACACAGATTCTCTAGTTTCCGAAAAGTATATATCTTGTTGGACAATTTTGCTTACGTGAAGCGATATAGCTAATTTTCTGAAGGTATCTCAATTCTGGGCACCGCTCATTTTAATGCATTGCATCTGCATTGATCAATCTGTAGATCAATTTAGCATTATCAGGGTCACCACCTTCAAACTACCGGTGTTCTCAAGTTGCTCCTGTAACATGGTAATATCTTCACATCATTGGATTCCCTAAATTCTCTAGTTTCCGAAAAGTGCATATATTGTTGAGCGATTTTGGTTACTTCGATTTATATCGACGATTATCTGAATTCATCTTACGTCGCTGAGCCGCTCATTTCATTATATTGTATCTATGTAGACCGATCAGTACAAAGGGCTACTAGCAATGTCTCGATCACGACATTCGAACTAGCGCTCTTCTCTGCTTTGTTCAGTAGCATAGTTCTTCGTCTTCACTGTTGATTTCTCCAGATTCTCTGGTTTCAAAAAGGGTTCTAGGTCGTCGACGACTTTATCTTTCCTTAGAGGAACAATTAATTTTCTAAACGTGTCTCAAATGTCTGAACGTGTTCCTTGCTACTCATGTTCACACTATGAATCTGCGTTGAACAGTCAAAGCAATATGTGAGTAATATAAGTTGAATACCACATGCAGAATAACGCTAACCCTCAGGATAGCTCGGAAAGATTACTGTTTCTTCATACCGTTTGATTCTTATTTCTTTGCAGCTTCAGATAAGTGTTTGAATTGTTAGAAGACTTACTCGTTAGCTTAGTTTCTGAGAAATAACAGATTTTCTAATTGTGATGACTCTAATGAGCTTTTGAAAATATAATAACTTTCCAATGATATCCCAATATGCCTGAGCGATTTATTCCATCGCATTGTCCGTTTGCTTATTCAATAATTACAGTATAATCTCTTTCTTCTTTATATGTTATTGCCATGGCTTCTACACGAACGATTTAGAAAACAACTGCAACCTGCAACCTCGAGATTACAGTCAAGCTCATTCCGCATGCGTCGCGTAAAAATTTTATTCATCCATACGATTTGAATGACTTCAAGTTTGGTCTTTACGAGTGATTAGTGAACATTTCAAACAACAAATCTATCAGGAAATTAAGAGGCGCAATCGAATGGAAAAAAAACTTTCGATGTCACACGATGTCAAAATGAATCAATCCTAAAATTAGAAGTCTTTGACTCCCACTCGAAACAGCCTGACGAAATTTCCATCCTGAGTTGCGAGTTTCGTGAACTCTGATTATTGGCCACCAACAGATGAACTTTGCTCAATTATGAAGCATCGTCAGCATCTGCATTCGGCCATATTTTTCTCTATCTGCATCTGATGAAAGCATAGGCTGCACTTCGATACGGAGCCAATGCAAACAAAGTACATAAACTAACCAGAATTGTTCTCATCTGAAAATTCGATTGTGCTTATCACCACCATTCATAAATCATCATGTCAACATCCGACGAAATTCAAAATATCCGTTCGGATAATAAACAGCTTGAAATCTGTATGTGTATTTCTAATTCCGAAATTTAATTGAAACTTTAGAATTGCAGTTGAGATCAAACACGAAATAGATGGATATTTTTTCATCGATCAAAACACGCAAACATGTTCATCATTGCATTATTCGCATTCATACTCTTGTAATATTTTTCGAAATATCAAGTGAACTGGAACGTTAACGAGTTGTTTATGCTTCAACTAGTGATGTAAGTCGGAAATTATGAACACAATTTTCAGACAAGCTGCAAAGTGCACTCATAATTTCCGAATGAGAACACTACATTTCCAATTAGAACAAGCTTAATAAATGCCTTTACTATCTGTTTGATAACAACGAAGAGTGAGTGCTTCAATTGATCATTAAAGTGGCATTGTTCAATTCAAGCATTCACCTGATATTCAGTGGCCACGAAAATATTTTCTACATATGAAGTTAAAGATGGGTCCAGCAGAACAATGTTGCAGCATACCATTCTTATGAAATAAACTGAAATTTCAAAATTCAATGATTTTTCTCAAAATTTTTTGCGAAAAAATCCTTGTTATTGCTTGGGTTTGTGACAATATTGCAAATCAAATTAGTTTACGACACACAATTGCATTAGGTAAACTTTCTTGGTGCATGTCACTGAAATGCTTGAAACCTTGAATGAATACTCAAATGCTTATCATCATCGACAATAATATGATTATACGATCGTTTCCAATGGAAAATATTTACTCGAACTTATTTGCATTAAAGATTGCCATGAAGCATAGCTCATTCATCAATAATTCTATAGGAACGGCTGTATGTGATCAGAAAGAAATGCCTAGACGACAGTTTCAACACTTCCATAAGATAATCGAGCACCATCACTAAACATTAAGCATCTCGCCATATTAACATTCTTTGGGTTTCGTTCATTACTAATCGACTAATGATCACTCGTAAAAAAAGAATCTGATAATTGCTTTTTTTTGTTGGTTCGACTGAATGAAATAGTAGACTCGCAAAATTCTATGGAAGAAAGAGTTGCTGCTGAAAATTGTTATAGGTCATTGTGAGAAGAATTGGAAAAAATCCCAAGTTAAGTAAGAACCTGTCAAAGGAATGTTCAAGATAGTCATCGGAATACAATAGATCAGGAATGAAATTAGACGCCTCCGGTGCAGCATCTCACAATGTTTCTTATTCGAACATCCAGTCCGTTTGAGTGCGTTCAATACGCGAACAGTCTGAAAATTGTTCACTGGTTACTGCGAGTCCTAACAAAACCTCATCTTGAGCAATCTGAGAACAGAGTTACTATCTCGAAGCTATCACTTCGCCGAATATTAGCAATTAGCAACTTTATGAAATTGTTATCAGATGGTGCACTTCATTGTTTTTCACTGACATACAACCGCAATATTCTCTTCATTGAAAGTCTCAGTTCTCAATGGGACGTGAATCAATCTGTAGATGTCAAGTTTACATTTAACATTTCCAAAAGTTTCTTCTTCTCTAGTACATTTGTCATTTTACGGTGATGTTAGTGGGCGAGATCACATGAACAATGATAAGATATGATCAAAAACTATCGGCAGTGATCGCTGAACCAACAACCAAAAGTTCATTTCAATGAACTGACCTTTATGATCACAATCAATGTTGCTGTAGTGATAAGCATGAGCAGTAAATGATAGATGATGTTTGAGACGTTTGCTAGTGTCGCGTCGTCACTTGACGGTGCCACATAAGCCCTCAGCTGGATCATCAACGTGAAGCCGATTGAAAACGAGTGCATTGCCATATAATACGACTTTTTACTAAACGTGAAAAACTGCCAGTCAAAAATGGAACAATTTCTGCATAATCCTATTCTCACTTCCAAATTCACTCGAAAATTTACATATGCGAATTTGTATATTTCTTATACATTAATTGTTCTTCCCAAAAAATTACACTTCATTTTTGTACAAGATAATGAATGCGACTCAATACAGTGCCATGTCGTCGACAACATTTGACCATCCATCTAAAGATGTTGGCCAAAGAAACCAAAATTCCACCTTTCAACGAAGTATTTTGACCACTGAAGCGATGACATTGCTTGCAATCAAAATGTTCGCTCAAAATGCTGGATCATATGTTCATTATCCAAATCAAAAAAGGTTCGTAAATTTGAAAGTCATTTGTTCGAGAGGATGCGATAAAGAAGTGGATTTTAGCTCAGCCAATCTATCACTACAAAGTATACGTTGGTGAAAAAATTTTCAGTGATTTGATAGAAAACGTCTGAAAGCACTGGATCGTCATCGCAAACCCTATCGTATCATTAAAATATTACCGCTCTCCAAAGTGTTTCAGATAGAACATCGGTGAAGATACGGCCCATAGGAAAATCAACGAAAAGAATAACGTGAATAGGCGACACACAACTCCTGTATAGCCTTGTATAAATGCGAACACGTAACACACGCTGAAAGTAATTGTTTCTAAGGATAAAATCACATCATTTGACATTTAGGTTTCATATTTTCGTTCATGTGAAGGTCGCATCCAAAGGAAATTAAACTAAGGTAACCGTGCTTCCTCCCCTACGCCTTATCACGAAAACTCTATTCAGTCCTTAGCCTATCAATTTTAGCAGGGGCTACTGAAGGCTATTAGATGAAGAATCCAGGACTGACTGCCTTATGACGAAAGCAGTCCGCTCATAGGCTTCCATAAAACAGGAATGTGAGAAGGTAAAATCAGTTGAATAAGACTGGAAAAATGATAGAGAATACAATACCTTCGATAAACGAAAACATTCGGATAGAATTCGTACAAAATATCGTTGATTACAGCTGATGTCGATGCAAAATCGCAAACCATACAGACGAAAAAAAGATGCAATGTGAAAATTTTGATCAGATCAGTTTTGATTCTGAAGAACGACAAATAGAGTATGAATGCGGTGAGTAGAATTCGTACTATTATCGTCACATAGTCGACGATATGAACCAGTGAATAGAAATCGTCTGAAAATTTGCTTTTTATGTGCATGACAATATCGGTGAGAGCATAACATATTGATTTCTTGAGTGATTAATAAATGCTAAGATATTGCGAAAGAATATTCTCCTGTTCAGGCTAAGAAGGTGGCGAAATAATCATGCATCTACACAATGACCAACTTAAAAGGCAAATTGCAAAATAGTCAAGCGAACAATCAAACTGTTTCAGTTTCAGCGCCATTAATTTCTGAGTTAATGGGGTATAATTTGGTGTTTTATGAAAAGGCAATATTGAAGAAAAACTGAGAAATGTACGTTTAGTCAGCGCCTGCTGGCACTTAAATATCCCAAAATCGCTCCATTTGATTGGAGAATCTGTCCTTAGAAATAAATCTGTTAAGGTGGGAATTTTGGCCGAGCGAAAATTTGCTCATTATCACGGCTTAATTAGATTTCCGCGATCGTTTGCCGATAGCGCAAAGACAATGAGACTTTCAATGACGTGCGAGGAGGGCTATTCGATCAGTTCTATAACATGCGTGATTCTTGAACGAAATCCGCCAATTTAAACAAGCCATACGATTCCAACTGTGAAGTGTCAAAGAAAAACTTGCCTCAGTCTAATGCTTGCTAACTGCCTCAGTTCTCGCGTTATGTTAACAAACTGATGAATTTGTTGAGACTGATTCTGAGATGACTTTCAATAAGATTCAAGAAAATATTGCGTGAGAATAGACTGAAAAGACTGATACTTGCATGGTATCGATACCAACAATGCGTCAGAATGCACGAATCCAAGGCTCGCACAGTCAACATTGGGCAGAAAACATCACAATTGAATGTTTAAAATGTTTTGAAAGAAATCTTCGAAACTCACCGCACTCGAAACCTGTGCCAATGCAATACAGCTTAATTGGTGCTGATTTATTACTGATTGCTGTGACAATCGTTATCCAATTCATTTGTCGATGATGGACTGGTGGTGTGGCAGCCATGGCGAATTTCTTGTGAATTATTGCTCAAAAACCGATTTGAAATCTGCGCGAGATCTTGAAATAAGTTCATCAATCTCGTCGAGTTTCGCGAGAATTTTATTACAATTGCTCACAACGGGAAGTAGGTAAATGAGCATACAACAAATACGAAATATTTGAATGGCGTGCTGGTAATTTTAAACTTTCTCATGAAATATAAGTTGAGTTTAATAATTGAAATAGATAGTTTGAATCATTAAATTTGTGATAATTGCCTTATAAGTTCATTATCACAAATTAATATAATTATCACAATTTAAACTACAAATAACTCAATCCACAAATTGACTCCATAAATTGTCACAAATAAAGAAAGGATTAATCCACAAATTTACTCATTTTTTGAAACTTTCCATCAATTTTTAGACACCTACAACTGTGTTTGAAACACTCCAAATGAGCAATCTGCTCACTGAGACAGCTCCGAAAACCCTTCGCGTGATAACTCGCATCAGTCAAATATAATGACTAACTGCTTGGATGAATGCCGTCCGCTTCGATACGTTTTTGAAAATTTCAATTATGAAAAATAATGCCAATCAGTCCTAATTGTGGTCGTTCAATCCATGTAATGTCTCCAATAAAAGCTGATGAATGAGCTTCCACTGACTCACCAGCAATATCTTTGTAATCTACGCAAACTTGAAACTGATTCGATTTATTTCTCGATAATGTGAAACTCATTTCTGATTAATGCGCCTGTTAAGTTGGCGTAAACAGGCGATATAAACTATGTATGAAGGGTGACAACAAATAATTTCATTAAATGACTCAGTGAATAACCTATCCAATCATTTAGTGTTCATGCGTAATGATCATTGTGGTGATTATGGGGATATTCATAATTGAATGCGTAATTAGTGTTCTTTCTCGTTCATGTAAAAGCAATGAAATCATGTTCGTGTCATTCGCGTCACCTAGTCATCGAAATTGAGCAAATAAGCGTAATTCCGCATTTGAAAAAAAAACTGTTAGTCATTTTCAATGGATACTGATGTTTTTACAAAAGGACGATGCTGTTTTCCCTCTGTTTGAAAATCTTCTTTCCTATTGATTCCATCTCCATTTTCTTGATAAATAAGAAATCTTTCGCAATGGCGTTGGGTGAAGGTTACTTAAAATTTCGTTCCTGTTGCCCCCTAAGATAATTCATTTTAAAGATCAATGAGGAAGATTCCCCAATTTACTCACTTAAAGGCGGTGGCCCACCCTCCCGACCCCGCCACCGCCTCTAAGATGCTGCTTCAATTGCATAAAATTAATTCCAACCATTTCAGTTATTTGATAAGGTCAATAATTTTATAGTAATATCCTTATTAACTCATACTAAAAGTTCTCAGTCATTTATTGTGATGGCATCCGACTGGCGTTCGGTCGGAATAATTCCACGAATTTCGGAATTCCAAAATTCGAATTCCGACCATAGAATTTTGAAGAAGGTCGGTCGGAATTTTCAAATTCGCAATTCCGAAAAGTCGATTCAATTGTATTCCGACCGAACTGAAAATTTGTTCGGATGCCATCATTACTCATTTATTATTATTAATAAATACATTTGATCCGACTGAAGTCCGTGAAAATTTTCGACCGAACTTCTATCGCATGCTTTCACCAATCTGTAATGATCATTATATAAAAGAGGCTTTTTTGAGGCCAACCAGTCCTTCTTGCCTAGTGTCCAGAGTCTCTTCGAATGTCACGAATCGGTTCTCTCTCGATTCATTTTGTCCATTCGCTTCCTCGATCCTTGTCTCTCGATTGTACACTCATTCATCCTCGTCTGAGATTTCGTAACAAAAGATGTTGTATTTAAGGATACATGATTTTGATGACCTGAAAATGCGTGATTTTTGTTTTTTTTAAATTTTCTAAATTTATTTTTCTTTTCGATTCGATTGTTTTATTTTTATTTTTTCTTTTGTTTTTTTAATTTTTATTACTTTTTTAATTTTATTTATTTTTTCTTTTCATTTATTTTTTGACTTTTTTGTTTTTTATTTTTATTTATTTTTTTGTTTTTTTTGATTTTTTTGTTTCTTTTATTTTTTATTTTTTTTAAATATTTTTATTTATTTTTTTGTTTTTTTATTTTTTTGTTTTTTTTATTTTTTATTTTTATATATTTTTTTCTTTTTTGTTTTTTTGTTTTCTTTCCTTTTTTTGTTTTTTTATTTTTTCATTTTTATTTGTTTTTTTGGTTTTTTAAATTTTTTCTTTTTTTGTATTTTTTGGATTTTTTACAGTTTTAAAAGATATTCAAGAAACGAGATATTAGCAACTATGAACACAAAACAATGCTAGTAACGAATGAACATTAATTGACTATTCGATTTCTACACGGCAATGCACGTGTAGCTATCAAATCAATTGACTTTTATCACACCCCAAACAAAATATCTCAGCTATAATTCAAATGAATTCAATCCTCAAAAATCTTATCGCCTTCAAACATCTCTCCAATTCATCTCAATGAAATTCACATGAAATTTTCTATCATTTCAATATTCTCAAAATTCCAATCCCCAAACCTCAGTCAATTGATCCTTGAAAAAATCGAAAGTCATAATAAGTAAAAACCAGAAAAACGAACAAATCAAAAACAGTAACATAGCAGCAAACATATGAACGAAAACAGTAAACATAGGAAATATAAAGCAATAATAATAAGATGAATTAGGAAACAGTGCAAATTAATGATAACCTACAAACAAAATGATGATAACTGATTAGAAAACGAAGATAAGATAACATGATATGATGATAAAAATAACAAAATACGACATGATGAATAATAGCAAAATACGACACAATAATAAGAGCAGCAACAACAACAACAATGACCGAGAAAGAAGTAGCAGCAGCACCATCAACCAACACACCACAACCCTACGTGGGAATGACCGGGACCCAACAACCAACACCACCACCAACCACGCGTGAGGAAGGAGACCGAACCACCGGCGCCGAGAATGGGAGAGGATCGATTTGCAGAACGGGAGTGCGGAAAAGCAACTACAACAATTCACTACAAGTATAGGGGCAATCGGGAATCTTATCACCTAATCTTATCATGCCATCTGTAAGCCCTAATCGTCTGGAAACTTCATCTAATTGGGTAACCACTAACCTCAAATTCACTACCGATTTTGTCACTATCTCATCAAATTCTCTCACCTAACCACAGCCCAGTAACTAAATCAACTATATCACTCATCTCATCGAAATCTGTCACCTAACCACAGCCCGAGGAAAAGTTAGTAGATCAGTTAATCGCTCATCTTATCAAATTATTTTACCTAACCACAGCCCGAGGAGAAGTGAGTAATAGTAAGGGAAGTTAAAGTTAATGTAAGTTAGACTATGTTAAAGTTAAGTTAAGAAATTCTAAGTTAGTATCAACGGTTTCGGGGGGGGGAAGGGGACTCATCAATCATCGGGGGGGGAGGGAGGGCAGCCATCTCAAGCGTTTCAAGGACCCCACCAGCTCAGGGAACAAGAACAACAGCGGC
Source organism: Anisakis pegreffii (assembly GCA_035041965.1). Taxonomy (NCBI): domain Eukaryota; kingdom Metazoa; phylum Nematoda; class Chromadorea; order Rhabditida; family Anisakidae; genus Anisakis; species Anisakis pegreffii. The sequence continues at coordinate 60,004 of JAPYMA010002407.1, forward strand.
ACAAAAGCACACATCATAAGACGTGATACAATAGGATCAAGTTTTAAAAAATCTAAATCCTCGCCAGCAATATGATTAATAATAATCAGAATTTCATTTCGAAATCATATGCAATTAGAGCGATACCTCCTCATGCTAAGAGCGAGCATTGCTAAACTCAGTTCTTCTTACATAATAATAGTGATACTCATTTTCTTAAGTTTGCGATTGACCCTGACTTTCTTTCTCAACACTGCTCCATTTTTTTTTCTAACCTCAGTAATTACTAAAATATGTACCAGTTCCCAACAAAACAATTACAATTACAATGACACATAAGAAAACATATCAATCAGTAGTAAGAATACAAATGCAATTATTATCTCCGAATTATTCCTAACAATGCAAGGTATTATACTGATACATTTTAATAAGTTAAACGAATGTAAATTACTTAACAATATCAGCTAAGTGAATTAAAGACAACGGACGTTTCATGCAAACACAAGGACAAGGACAAGGACTTTCCATGCAAAACGAGGACAGTAAAAGTTAACAGTATAAAAAAGTCAATATGTTACACAATATTACTAGGTGTGCATAAAAAGTAATATCACACTTTAAAGTTAAAAAATTTCTTGAAGTTCAACTTTTGGTTGATTACAATTATAAATCTAAAGTTCCACACGAAAACAAGTAAAAATATCTTTACATGTAACAACTTTTCTAACAATGCATAGCATAAAAATGATCCATTTTTACGAGTTCAGCGAATATATTTAACAATATTAATAGTAAGCTATGTGAAATATGGACAACGGACATTTCATGCAAAAACAAGGACAAGGACAAGGACTTTTCATGCTGAACGAGGACAATAAAAGTTAACAGTAAATAAATTAATAAGTTATACAATATTACTAAATATACAATATACTATTAGGTCTTATACTGACTTAGTAATTCACAATTTTACTAAGTCAGTATAAGACCTAAGTCAACAAGTTATACAATATTACTAAAGCATAACAGCTAATTTCACATTTACATGTGAAAAATTATTTCAAACTTCAATTTTCGTTTGAAATAGTTATTATTTTTTCAATGTTGATGTTTTATTTTTTTCATTATGATTTTTTTGATTTATTTTTTGCATTTATATTTTTTAAAATTTTTGTTTTCTTTATTTTTTTATTTTTTTGTTTTTATTTTTTTCATTTGTTTTTTCTTTCCATTTGCTGCTCAGTCCGCTCCGTTGTGTTGAATTGGTAGTTCGGCGCTTCCTGTTGAAGGAGGGTGAGGGGCTTATACGATATTTCCGCTTTCCTTATTGCTAGCGCTTTGGAGATATTCTCCACCCAAATTTTATAATCTCTTAATAGTATAAGAAGTGGGCCAAATAGTTTCTCAATGGCGTCGAGCGAACTCAAGCCTTGCTTCAAGCGGTGATCAGTTTACTTACTTACAATAATTTTCCAACCCAATAAGCGCCAATGGAGGTGTATATCCCATAACCCGAACCCGAAGTACTCTAAACCCTTACCCAGAGTACTCTTCTTGTAGACCCAGAACCCTGAACCCATTATAGCATCGTTGCAATACGATGACTATAATATTATGAATATTCCCCTGTAACAATTCCCTCCATCTGTGGCGCTGAGGAGCTGGCATATCCGCCATATGACTCCCCTTCTACAATGAAATGTGGATGCCCAAATTATCGGAAAGGAATTTTGAACTTTGAGATTCTGTGGCTGCACTTGTGGATGTGAATGTTAGTGGTGGTTAATACATTTTCGAAATGATTACATAAGTGAACAAACTTTTGTGAGGATTCATCTGAAAGAACGACAGTTCTCGAGGCGAGCACAATATATGTCGTCAAGCCCTTGTTATCTGCCCCGCATCTAAACCATATGTTAGGATGAATCTATCACCATGGATTCAGCATTCGCTTCCGCTGAGAGATACACATCTCTCATGTTGTGCTCTCACGCTGTAAGATTCATCCAAAGACATACTAATTAATTACATATAACGATTGGAAACCAGCAGTGA
>JAPYMA010002411.1:0-10217 GCA_035041965.1 Anisakis pegreffii
CGGCGCCATTGTAGAATGGCTCAACTATTCTGACATTCGTAACTCAAGATTTTATCTATCTCAAGAAATCCAGTGATTATTTGGCTGAGAATGCTGAGTTTGGCTGTGATATAACTGTGATCATTGTCTGCAATTTGGACAAATTTGTAATACAGAAAGATTTGGAAGCACTTATATGATGAGATTTCAAAAGCCCGTAGTCTCGACCGGTTAGCGAGCAAATCTTTTCCCACCGCTAGATTCGCAGATCCGACGCCTGCATGCATCGTGGTCTTTCCTTGTCTGGGGAATGCAATTTGATTTTCAGTATTGGTTACCTGCACCTACAGAGAGTTGCAATTTTTTAAGTGAAACGTAAATGCGCGCGTCGGAACCCGGACACTTCTTGGACATGACGACGATGATAAGAATAATAACGCTCATGATATTAGAAATGTTGAATATAATAATGCTAATATTTGACAATGGCAATATATATATCTTTTATTTGATTTGCATAATGAGATAACTTTTTGAAGCACCATTTCTATCGTACAAACGATGATAAATTCGGATGTACAGAATTAACAAATCAAATCGATATTATCAATCAATTTTTCCATTAGAATTTAATAACCATTCAATCGAATAGTTTCTTGAAGAGTTCAACATGATGAGTAGGAAAAACGTAGACAAGCGTATTTTGTGGCCACCCAGTTGGAAGCACATCACGTTCAGTACCCTTAAATAGACTACATCATTCCAATTAAATTTATCAAAAACTAAACATCTAAGCATTCAATAAACCATTATACACACAACTTAATATTATTATAATGTAAATCAATTGAAATGCATTCCAAATGATGTAGATAAAATCAGCTGCATTCATCACCTCAAGAATCACAGCTCGAAAACGTTGATTAACACCCGAATGTTGCATATATTCGCTGTCCATTAACGAATGCAAATAACGTTTTAATATACAAAGTTGATCACCACCTTCATCCGAACATGTCAACATCTTCGTATAATCATCCGAAAATACACACACTATATGCATTGCCTTCAAACAAAATTCTTCTCAAATAAAAATTCACTTCATCGCAGAAACATTCAAAAATCAAATGAAAACACTGTTCCATTAACAAAATTTAACGAACATTTTCAAAAAGTGCATGTAAGCCACCCAATATATCACCTTCGCATAAGCACTCTTCAATATTTAAAACGTTGCAATTCGTTTCTTTGCCATATTTTCTGAAAAAAACATTCTATATAAGCAGAAAAAAAATCTATTTTCATTTATAGACAAAATAACACATTACCGCGAAATCGTATATTTCGGTAAAATTACAGCACCTTGGAGACAAAAAAAATTAACTTTAACCCTAACTGCGTAACTTGAAGTCAATGAGTACTCGCTAACCAGTGAAGAACCATACTGAACGTCAAAAAATTGTACCTCACCTCAAATTTTTCATCAACCATTTGAAGTTTTTCTTCAGCAAGTCGCTCGTTTCATCTTCATGATGCGTGATTAAAATAACTGCAAATCAATGAAACTCTTATATAAATTCAGCGACTAAATGATTTCCCATGAAAACCGAGATATGCGATCAAACCCACAACTCAAGTTTGATCGAACGAAAAATAGCAAAAATTTAAAAGCAACTTGAAAGTAGAGTGAAGTAACTAATTTATCGCTTACTTTTTTCACTTAAATTCCAGTGAGCAACATCATAACGATAGTGCTTCTGAAAAGAAGAGCCACTACTTGCAGCCGACGACTGTAACGGTAGCAACAGCTGAGGTTGCGCATAACAAGTTCTGGGCACTTGGCCACTTGATCTTGACTTCGACTGTGCCGCAAGAGGAGGTCGCATAGACGACGACTGATCTGCGAATTCGTCGAAAAAAGCACCTATAATTGGCATAAGCTAATAACGGAGGACAGTTGCTAAGAAATAAAATATGGAGAGCACCGTCTGGGATGCGCAAAAATTTGTCGTTTCTTAAACAAGCGCACATGGATTGCTCAATTTTATCATATCATAACTTGTGAAAATCGGAAAATTAGCGTTTCTGTTCGAAGAGCAATGCAAAGAACGATTGCAACTCACCTGAATCTGAGAGAGAGTTGTTAAGAAGACCAGATGCTTGCAAAGCATCAGCACTAGCTTTGAGACCGTTCACGTAAGGTTGTAATGTGATGAGTACATCAATTCGATTCAGTTCACAGATCAAATCCAAAAAATGATTCAATGAACATCGTGCGAATCGTTCCAAGATCACTCGAGTTGGATTTTTTGCACTTCGTAGACACTGCAAACAGATAGACCTAACTCAAACTACACCGGATGAATGTTGAATGCAAGCAAATTTCAATAAACTTTCACTACATTTAATTGCTGCTCCAAAGCAGCAATATAACTTTTATCCATCTATTAATCTAGTGTTAAATATGATTTGCTTGAGTTTCACTTGCTTGTTTCAATCAAGCGAAATGAATGAAAGGGAACGAAAAGATACGGTATTCTTGCCATGATTTCGTTATTCGACACGCCAAAATTGGATGCTAAATATTGCCAGTTATGCATTGAGCCATAGGATGGTGGATTCAGATATAATTCAATTTGTCGATGTGCCACTTGCGGCAGATGACCGACTAGAAGGGCGTTATCGCCGACGTATGGCCGTGCTTCGCATGCTGTCGGAGGAGCATCATGAAATGTTTCGAACGAGCAACACTTCATACAACTCGAAGAACAACATCTTTCTTCATTCTCCTGCAAAAACCATCAACCATCATTCTCGTACAACTAGCTTTATGAATAAAAATTCGTGACTTATTTCTGACAGCAGATATCGGCGTTCCAAACAACCCACAACTTCATTACCTTCCTAGTAGTTACTTCCTTCTTTCGTCCTGAGTAATACGCATTATAGATCTCATGCTAGCTGCAGTTTTCGCAACAGATGCTATCAGTTTCAACAAAATTGCGTGCAGACGTGGAATAAATGATTGGTTGATTAAATCTTATGATGAAAAAATACTTCTCCGATTTATCCGATCAATGACTTCCCGAATGAAATGACACGAATGCTAATAGGTACTATTATTTTTGAGACGAACGCTAGATTCATAAATATTATTGCAATAAACTGTTGTTCAGTGTAAATGCAAAAAAGTTTCCAAGGAAACCACAAATAAATGATGTTCACGATCATAACGCGAATGATCATCCACCTTGTGAGAGGACAGTTGGGTAAGTGCATACTGAGCGATATTTTGAGGATCGTCCGAATCCATCTCAATATCGATTGTCAATGAGCATCGTTGATCGTCGCCATTCTCGACACGATCATTCAACTGATCTCCATCAGCAACATATGCACAATTTTCGTTCATCGTTCGTCTTACTTCATTTTCTGATAAATTGACAGTAATATCATTGACAGTTTTGGCCAGTTTCTAAGCAATAACAAAAATGCTAGACAAACCATCAGCGTTACAGCAAGGATACTACCAAACAACAACTAATTTCATATATTTCATATACACAAACAATTATTGCATACATTATATTACTGCCGATTGAATGATTTGTTCAAATAGCACAACAAAATTCAAAATTCAATCATCCGGCATTTAGCAAGCTATCTATGTACATTCCATGAATAGAAATTTCGGTCGGTTCTACGACAAGTTCGTCCACGACAAGGTGCAACTCCGACAATTTACGCGTACCCCATCATTGAGGAGGATGCGCGCGCCTCATCATTATCGTCGGAGTTTAGACTTGTCGCAGACGTATTTGTCGGTCACCCTTTCGATCAACTCATTAAAATGACAAACCGACACCCTGCCAAGCGCACATAGTGGGTCACTCTGCCAATTGAGATAAAGATGTGTTATTAAGATTGAGGTACGGACAAATTATAAGTGGACTTGTAGCGCAGTTCCAGCTCCACCTGAATGAACTAAAAGAAAGTTGTGTGTGTCTTAGAACGAGAATGCCTAGTTCTAGAGGTACAGCTGTTTTTCTAAAGATATCTTTCCAATATGTGTGAATATCGTGAGTACCATATCCAAGCGACCTGCATCCTCAGATTTACTCAATACGGCGATGATAACATCGGATTGAGGTGATTCACCATTATCTGAAAATTGTGCATGCTTCAGACGGATAACGCTTGATTCTACGCAAATTACTGGCTTTCTGAAGTTATGTCATACAGCTGAACGATCCTATCAAACTCTATGCATTTGACCTTTGTTCTCTTCAATACTGCACTACTACAACTGTTCAATGAGGATCGTTCTAAGACAAACAATACACTCAAGTTTGAGCATGAGTCATGGATGCCTTGGGGTTTGTGCCGAGTTGCTACAGTAAATGCTCATTGCCAAAGATATCGCCATGAATGAAAGAAGCACCATGTGCACCTGCAACAGTGATGCGTGAAAGGATGCGGTAACGGTAGCGCAGTATGGTGATACGGTAAAATGATACGGTAACGCAGTATGATGGCCTCATCGATCGACGAAGTACACAATAGAAAACGTTTAATTGATGTGCGTACACAATGCATCAATGTTGTTTAATAAGTGTGATGGATTATCAATGAATGAACAAATGAACAAAAATATATTCACTTAAAATCTAAAATATTTCAAATAAACTCATCAAATAATGAAAATGACAATAAAAACAATCCGAATAATTGTAGAGATCGCCCCCTCGTCGACATAAATCTCAATTACGGATATTGCATAATTATCCATCCATTCATCCATCCAGCCATCTATCCATCCCAGCTTTCATCCAGCCCTCCATTTATCTGTTCATATCGTCGTCATTCACTTCAACTACATCCCTCTTAAAATACACTCTTAGCGCGCCATCAGCTACCGATGTTTTTTGAGCTGGTTTGTGTGTAATATTTGTGTTTTCATAGTAATGCCTTACCACGTTGCGCGATCATCATAATGATGATGACAATGGTAATACCCCCGCGATTGATTTAACAAAAAGCACAATCCGATCATTCATTCCTCTTCGGCATTAATCATCCAGCCTGAATCGTTTTTGCCAATGATTTTGATTAGAGCTAAGCTTAATTGGGTTGGGCTTAGCTTTGCGCGGTCTCCTCCTCTTCTTTTTCGTACTTAACCAGTTTGTTTAGCCAATTAAATACATTTCTATCCAGCTACCTACCTGGTTATCCATCCACAGATCCATTTGTAAATCACCGAGCAGCCCATATAAATATAAATCCTACCCACCATTCAAGTCACTTCTCGTTTACTGACATTCCAACACTCACCGCACGCCAAAAAAATCAAGTCCAAATGCATCCCTCTTGTTTCATTTTTTTTACCGTTGTGATCATCTCATCAAAGACAACAGTAAAATAAAGTAAAATAAGTGAAATGATTATGAAGTAAATCGTAATACTGACCTGAATAATACGAAGAAATTACGAAAATACCGTACTATCTTGTTAGAGCAAGGATATTGAAAAACTGGAACGGACAGGATTTTTGAGGAGTTGAGTGAGTAACGGGAACAGGAAGGTCGAGGATTAGTGTTGTTTTGATTAAGATATGAGCAGAAAAATAGGTAGAATAATAAATAAGATATGAGTAGAATAATTATTATTGTGAGTTATGGTATTTGAGATAAAATGAAATGATGGTATTGAATATAATAAACGCAAAATAGCGAAGAAATAAAGTAATATTTAATGGAAACAATATTTTTGATGTTTTGATAGGATTTCAGAATACTTTTTTTTGATATGATTTCAAGAACTCAACCTCCTTCATCTTGTGTTTTATATTCATATCTGGTTTTAGATTTCTGATGGTGATAGCTTCGAGTATCTTTCTTCTTTGTGTGTTCCTCTCCAGCGCAATTACTTCCACATTCTGTTTTGATGTCATCCTATCATGAATTAGAAAACTAAAACCATCGTATCGCAGCGCACGCTCACTTAGTTATTCCTGATTTTCATAACCATTATTAATAATATCACTAATATTATTACCATTGTTATCATCTTCACCATTATTCACGTTATTTCCATTGCTATTGCTGCTTGTATATACACTTTTTACTAGCATTGTCCATTACTGTTTTTCATTGATATCCACGACTTACTTCGTCTTCATCACCATTGTCGTTATTATTATTAAAAGTGTTATCAAGCTTATCATTCTAATGATTATCAACGGAAGTGGAAAGGAATGAATGCATAATTTACAGGTAAACGACAATCGTTGTAGTGAAAGTGATCGCGGTGTTTGGATATCACGATGGTGATATTGACGTTAGGATGTTCAATAACTGCAGCGCTAATGTTTACTTTAACAGTGAATACACTCGAATCGTCCGAAATTCGAATGCTGGAATCTGATTGTAAGTGAAGCACATAAACATTTAGTCATTCACCTCTATTCACTTGTTTGTCATTTACGCGACATTTCTGCGCTAAATACCTGGTGAAGGAAGTGGCCGCATAAATCCACTTAGTTTGGGTTATGCTCAGCCTAGGAAGCGAAAATGGCTGACGCGAGTATGTCATGGCACGCATGTAGCAGAACTAGATATAACCAATAATTTATGTGAATGCCAGAAAAAAAATATTTCTGAGTGGTGTAAGTGCGAAATACTTCCTTATTGCGGAATTTTCTACTCATATAGCATAATCGTAGATTAATGAATGGTATACTGCATTATACTGCATGTTGTCGGCTTTTGGGATTTTGTAAATCAGTTAACTGCCAGATTTTAATGGATCCTTTCTGAATAAATTTTTGACTCTTCTTATCATTTAGCATGTAACAAATTTTAGCCGTCAGCATTGTTCTATCTCATCTGGTATTGAAAATTAAACGATCACTGACAATGAGATTTTAATCAGTTGTTTTATTACGTTTTGAAAATGAGGGTCAGCGAGGCATATTCATTCACAGATAGCCTCGCGCTCGCTTCGAAATCATAAGTGAATCATTTCAGACATGCTCGACTATGATGTCCCCAAGGCGATGGATGCATAGTAGGAGTTAAGGCTATGGCAGAGACTGATAGCACTCCCTTCACTCTAAAAATTTCTAATAAGTGAACCTTTTCCCCCTAAATCTTTCGTCCTGTTTGGTTATTATTAGGCCTGATGAAGATGATGCATAGGTAGGTAGATACATCTGTAACTTTCAAGATCAAACAACCAATGTATCGGTGAACAGTGTTGCAAAATTTTGATTTTTTTGCAGTTTTAAATGGGAAACGAGCGCAAGGCTATCGAACATTTTTCAACCCCAGCGGTGCGTTCATTTCTGATTATCTTTAATCAACGAGTTTTGTTTTATTTTAAGGATCGTACCACTGCTAGCATAAACTCTCTTTTTGAGGACTCATATTATCATATTCCACATTCATTCACTGTCAGCTGAATGAAACAATAACTTATCTGTTCTATTTTATCATATTATATTATACTTATGTAATATATTCATTTATAACAATAATAATAAGGGTACAAATGAATCATGATCACTGAATGTTTTAAGCCGACTGGATGTTAAGTTACGCCTTACATACTTTATTTCTTCACGCGTTAACTGATATCAACGACAATTATAACGATAACTGTGACGATGATTGCAGAATATACGGTGGTTGAACGAAGAGACGCGAAATTAACGGATCCATTAATAAGATTTGGTAAACGTACACCGGGCCGGAATGGCGACAAACATTTGAGCAGGGACATAAGGACAGAGGTTAATTATCATCTATTTTACTAATGTTCATTATGCTTGTCTTTTATTATTGCTACTCATATAATAATAATAATAATTATTATTATTACGAATTTGTAGAAAATTCAAGAGCAATAAAAAAATCCAGCAGTTTAATCGTGCATTCATCAAGGTGAAGTATAGAGAACATGAGAAAACAATTACGTGGACAATTTGTATAATAGGTTGTAGAATACATACATATGGCTAGTGTGTGTACTTTGTAGAATTTTCAAAGTGCTCCAATAATTCGTTTCGGTAAGCGAATGTCAACGCAACTGCAAGATGATGCGAACATGCAGTCATTGCTGAGATTCAATCGCAACTCGCAACCACCACATCAAACAGCACGTCAGCTGCTCGATGAAACCGTTCTACGTTTCGGACGATCGATGTCCAATCAAGCGCAGCCACTGCTCGTTTAAGGCTATTAATATTTTTTGTTACGGTTTGCCATATCATCCAATCAAAGTCGCCATATCGATAATTTCTTATTGTTGAACGACCAACAGAACAACGCATGAGCAGTACCAACCAACAATATTCAATCACTAGCTGTCAACACACAATCGAAATCGAGATGACTACACACTCAAACAAATCAAAGAAGCCCCAATTTCTGACCTCATCAATCGCTTGTCCGTAATCCATTGTTGTTCCTTAAACCAAGTCTCTCGCTCCTTGAATCCAGTCTATCGCTCGCTAAATCAAGTTTCTCGCTCGTTATATCCAGTCTGTCGCTCGTTGTAGTAAACCTCTCGCTGATCCACCGTTGAATTTCCCACTTGTTTGAAAACCAACCGCATTTCTTCATCGAACGATCCCTAGCGTCACATCTTAGCCGAGCATAATTGTTCCATAATTCAACAGTACTTTTTTCTGCCGAAAGAAAACTAAATAACCCCATTCCTTAACAAAACTTTTTTCATTATTCTGATTACAATCACAGACATCGTCACTGTTGTCGTTTCGCTTTGTGTGCGATTTTCTTTGCCGTAAAATTTGTTCCTTTGGAAGTGAAATAAAAAGCAGGTGAGTGAATGAATGATTGAATAAGTATACAAATAAATAAATAAATATATATATATATATATATATATATATATATATATATATATATATATATATATATATAAACAAATCAAAAAGGAACAAAACAGATAATAAAATGGGAAAGAACAACGATAATGTAATCATAATAGTTGATTTTAAAAAAATTCACTAATTTATTCATATTCAATCAGTCAGTCAATCCATCAAGTAATTATTCCAATAAAATGAAATAGAAGAATCATAGATGATATGTTTATTAGATTTGCAATCAATGATTTGGATGAACGGCTAATATTACCAATGTATTGTTTTGTTGTTTGACGAGTAAACTTTTGCGTGTTCGTGTTGGCGCATAATTGCATTAAATTTATCCATCAAATATTCACAAGGCAAAAAAACAATATTCTGAAGAAATTATGAAATTTCGAAACAGTGAATCGTTGAAACGGCGGACGCGTTGTCGACTCGAAAGCAGCCGGTGAGCATAAGCGAGCACGGTCTGGGCTGGATATTTATCTGATCGATCGATGCTTTTTGTGATCATTTCTTATACATGATATTGCTTGTTCAAAGCTCTACCGATAACAAGTCGTCGAATCTGAATACACACTCATTCAGCAGTATCATTTTTATCATTATGGTTAGGTTATTACTGTCATTGTTGTCATTATCACATCCTCCTTGTCAGTAATAATACCTTGGCAGTGATACGGTTAAAAATATCTGAAGCTCAACCGTAAGAATCAATCACTTACCTCAGAAGTGCCCGCACCAATTTCGTAAAGTTTTGCGTCTCGTAGAAGACGACTGGTTGGATAGTCATTTATATAACCATTTCCACCTGTTAGTATTATTATTTATTATTATTGACATTATTATTATTGTTATTATTTATTATTATTATTATTGCCATTATTATTATTATTATTATTATTATTATTATTATTATTATTATTGCCATTATTGTTATCAATCATTCGTATTATTACTATCATTATTTATAACAACCAACAAACCAAGAATCTGAATCGCATCCAAACACATTTTCGTCGCGTGTTCCGCTAAATACAAAATCACTCCAGCACAGTCCTGAAAAATGACGAAGTGAATGTATGATGAATTTATGTTTATTTATATTGAAATTAATAGTAATAGTAATAATCTCACTTTATTCGTAAGATGACCCTCGTCTGTTGCACGTGCCACATTATAGAGATAGGAACGACACGCGTTTAACGTCGTATACATATCAGCCATTTTAGCTTGGATCAACTGTTAAGGATTGAACAATAATAGTAATGGTATCAATAATATTAATGGTAATAATAGTAAAGATAACAACAAAGCAATACAACTGAACGAAGTACGCATAGACTAA
>JAPYMA010002414.1:0-48468 GCA_035041965.1 Anisakis pegreffii
GATTGCTCTAGTGGATTTATGCGCTCCCGTGACACTTATATTTACTTTGGTTTCTCCGACCAGTCCAAAAATCTTAATAAAGGAGTGAAGTTATCGCCGAACTTGATATAATAAGTTCGTTTCTTAAAACCATGACATAAAGTTGGAATTCTAGTTTATTTGGACCGTCGGATTGAACAGGAACAGAACCACTACAATTTCTTTTGAAAGCGTTTAGTTTAAGCATTACATAAAGCATTATATAAAGCATTATCACCAGATATAAGCATTATATAAAGCAGGCAATGGACACTACATTATAGAAAGTGCTCGATCGGCGGTAGAATCAAGTTTAATCACATCCAAGATGGAGCGTAATGCCACCAGCTCTGAAACTGTTGTGGGTATGGTACCTTCTATCTCATTGCACGGATATTTTCCTATTGAAAGAACTCATGAAGCTGCAGTGGTGTTTGACGTTGAACGTCGTTTGATACTTAACGCCGACAACATTTGATGTTAAACGCCGGTTATTGCATTTAAAAAGACGTCTTCTTTAAGATTGCGGTCGTGAGCTGCAGCTATGCTCTCAGCGTGCGTTTATAAGTTCGCTATCGTCAGAGGGGATTTGCTCCATATCTCTAACAGTTTGTCATCGTTTATATGACCGGTGCAAAGATGCTGCGAGTGGTAAGTTTGCCTAATAATGACTGCTGTATCTGATACTTATGACCCCGAATGAGATGGTGATGTTCCGAGATGCGTTCACTCACTCTTGTATCTCGAATTCGTTCAACAATTTTAATATAGAAGTGACGTTACGATATATTTGAATGCCTTCGCAAAACTTTATGGTAATGTGCTCAAGCTTCACGTTAAACCCGACTGAAATTGTTCGACAGTAACAAATAGAACGATTATCTTTGAGATTTACAATGAAATGTTGATATAAACGATGAAGCAATAGAATACTTACGGAAAGTAGTCCAACTATTACACTCTTATTATGTGACCTTTGCAAATGAAAAGTTGAAAATAGAGTCAATTTTCCGTTGTGCGATTATCATCAAAATGAGATTTTCTTAATTCATTTGGTTTTTTTCGTTATTCTAGGATTCTTTCGTTATTCCATGTCTCTTTTTTGAAATCCCATCCTACCTCCCCGGCAACAGTTCAGGCAGTATATTTGCCGTATTAGTATCCACTGTACCGAATTCGGATAAACTTATTATCATGCGAATAAATATTATTATCGGGCGTACTATCAGTAACTCTGGAAATTCTGTGGGTCAGTTATGCTCTCTCCGACTACCTGTACATTGTCCTCTTGAAACAGCTCATTAATAGAAAGCATACATACAGGAGAAAGTCATTTGTGTGTTGTTGTTGTCATGAAGCAACACCACTTTCTGTGATTGTTGACGAATGAAGTAGACTTTGATGTTCAACGGTTTATTTTGAGACTGCGGCTGTCAGCTGATGAATTGTCTCGACGATAAGGAGAAAAGTTGCGGTGGTTTCAGTGTGACCTGCTTATCACTTTCACCGGACTGTTATCGTTCGTATGACCTATGTGAAGCTGGTAAAATAGGTAGATTTTATAATATTGATTGCTCTAGTGGATTTATGCGCTCCCGTGACACTTATATTTACTTTGGTTTCCCCGACCAGTCCAAAAATCTTAATAAAGGAGTGAAGTTATCGCCGAACTTGATATAATAAGTTCCTTTCATAAAACCATGACATAAAGTTGGAATTCTGGTTTATTTGGACCGTCGGATTGAACAGGAACAGAACAACTACAATTTCGTTTGAAAGCGTTTAGTTTATCACCAGATATAAGCATTATATAAAGCAGGCAATGGACACTACATTATAGAAAGTGCTCGATCGGCGGTAGAATCAAGTTTAATCACATCCAAGATGGAGCGTAATGCCACTAGCTCTGAAACTTTTGTGGGTATGGTACTTTCTATCTCATTGCACGGATATTTTCCTATTGAAAGAACTCATGAAGCTGCAGTGGTGTTTGACGTTGAACGTCGTTTGATACTTAATGCCGACAACGTTTGATGTTAAACGTCGGTTATTGCATTTAAAAAGACGTCTTCTTTAAGATTGCCGTCGTGAGCTGCAGCTATGCTCTCAGCGTGCGTTTATAAGTTCGCTATCGTCAGAGGGGATTTGCTCCATATCTCTAACAGTTTGTCATCGTTTATATGACCGGTGCAAAGATGCTGCGAGTGGTAAGTTTGCCTAATAATGATTGCTCTATCTGGTGCTTGTGACCCCGAATGAGATGGTGATGATCCGAGAAGCGTTCACTCACTCTTGCATCTCGAATTCGTTCAACAATTTTAAAATAGAAGTGACGTTTAATATAGAGGTGACGTTACGATGTATTTGAATGCCTTCGCAAAGCTTTATGGTAATGTGCTCAAGCTTCACGTTAAACCCGACTGAAATTGTTCGACAGTAACAAATAGAACTGTAACCAAGTCGAATATCATTCTCAAAACATAAAATATAAATCTAAAGAATTTAAGATATAACCCAAACAGAACGCTTAATATCTTCAATTCAAATCTCAAAGGCAAAAGATTCCCACAAACAAATCCTAAGCAACAACAAAATGTTATGAGAAAATCTATTGCAGGTCTGAAGTGAAGCACGGGTACTTAAGGAGAGAAGTGCTAAAGAACGGGGTCGGTCGGTCGGTCTCAGTTCATTCAGTCAGTGAATCAGTCAATAATTCAAGTATCATGTCTAATGTTCAACCAATATATCAACTCGTATTGAAGCTGTCAGAGAATTGTTCATCAGCAGTGTTCCAGAAGTCCGCTCATTATCCCCTTCAATTTATTATTATTCATTAGTATTATTATTTTCTACTAATTTTATTATTCATTACTATTATTATATGAACAAAAATAAAAACTAATGAATGAAATGCAAAACCAATCCAATTCAATCCAGAATGAGATAAAATGTGCACAAAATAAACTAATTGGTATAAAATACCGCATCGAAGTTATTTAAATAATGAAAAAATTACGACGCATTATTAGATTCTTATGTTGTATGGATCATTATTACTAATATTATTATTGCATGGCTTATTATTTAACCATAAATATCAGTTAACATCAATATTATCATTGTCACTCTTGAAATTATCATTAGAAACGTATCATTTTAAATATTACAGATTACTCATATGTAGATATGTAAATCAAAGAAAAAACCTGGGAAAGTTTTATCACTGACCGATCGCGACGGATTTGAGTGCTGAAATTTATTTAAAATTTAAAATCAACACCAAAATTCTACAAATTCCTAAAAAAAATCTCAATTTTTATATAAAATGCATTCATTTGCCTTCACTTCACTCTAACATTTTTTGAAAAAGAATTATTAATGACCACAATAATGATGTACACAATAAAAACGATACCAACAACACTACAAACGCAATATATACATATATATGCAAACATACAAACAACAGTACTCTGAGCAGCAATTTCACATTTCAAAAACCCGTTCTGCACAACAACACAACTCTTCTCTTCTCCAAAAGCAACATAAAAAAAACCCAACCAAATTTAAAATAATAAAAACGAAAATCATCACTGTCTCATTTCAGTTAACTTTCAATGGTATGAAAAACCTAATACACAGAATAGAATGACACACAACGCAACTCTTAAACTGTTCGTTCGTTCACTCATCATTACCATTTTTCTTCAGTACACAATAAATACACTTTCTAGAATTCTTAATACACCACACCCTACCCAAATATGATCGAAACACATTATAAGAATGGTGATAATAATAATGATAACACGGTTGTACAATGCAAAAATGAACGACCACAATAATAATGACAACAACGAATAAAAATAATTACAATATATAACACCGATCTAACGAAGCAACTCGGGCCAACCAAAATCTCTCTCTAATCAATTTCATTTTTAATTCTTTTCTTTCACCTAAACATGCACTCATAAATACAAATACTGCACCAGGAATGTACACAGCAAACAATAACAACATCCTTAGTAATAATAATGAATAACCTGTGTGTATTGTTGGTATTGTGGATGGAAATTGTGAATAGCGTCTTGCATAATATCTTTCGGATTCATTGTTTCTTTTAATGAACTGCTAATGCTCTGAAGTGTTACTGGACGTCCGTCAACATTCGGGTTCACTTTAAATGTTATCAATTATTACTGTTGCAGTGATGATCATCAATAACGATAATATTGAACAATGAGAATGACTTACTGCTGGTCGCATCAATGTAAGCATTAATCGAGAATGCGAAACGCAACGCGATCGCCGCGAAGAACATTTCGATGCAAATGAAGAAATTTTGCCAAGCTGCGGCCACAGTGCCACGCGACATAACCTCTTGGCCATCCTCATCATAAACCGGATCAATTGCGGATGTTGAGCCAAGAACGGCCAACAGAGTACCTGAACAATAATAACGACTATTGCAACGACAAATGATGCAGTCATAACAACAGCTGATAAAAATAACAAACGACAGTTATAACACGAATAAATAAACGAATATGATTATAAAACGAACCTTGCCAAAATGATAAAAATATAACCGATTTAACAGTTAAAAATTTCAGTACTGGACGATATGGAGATAGTAGATCACGTGTGGCCGTATAGAACAGAAACAGTCCATATAGGGCCAACGATATGGATATATTGTAAACGATTGTTATGTAGAGATAACCTTGCTCGCCACTTCAATTTTTATCACATTTTATTGCAATCATAATAACAACAGTATTAATAATAGCCATAGCCATAGCAACGACCATAAAAGTATAATAAATAAAGATTACCTCCAATTACCGTCCTCATACTTGCCAAGCATCATTAGAATCACTGTTAAAGTGGCCATAATCGGTTTTATAATACAAAACTGTAACGTTGCTTGCTTACAAAATCGTAGAAATTCAATCGTGTATTGCTTACCAGCCAAACAACACGTCAACGTGTAATAGTTTGTTGGACTGAAATCTGATTAATAAACAATCAAACAAACAAATGCTTGTTTATTCATTACAGTTCGGCATCCAAATGAACCACTATTATCACTTACTCAATTTCTTTCGAATTCACACATTATTATTACGGGAAAGAACTTTCAGCTCATCACAGATTTTCAACTCAAATCCTCGGAAGAAATATGAAAAATGAACTACGGTGAAAGAATTTTTAAAAACAGATTAAATAACGAACCGAATTGGTTTTCCACGTATTTCAGCCATGATATTACTCTCACCACCCAAATACTCGTAGCAAAGACTCAAAAAGCTGTAGATCACAAATGCTGAAATGCAAAAAACTCAATCGTCAATTCCATCCAAATCATGAAGTTACTGTCAGTGTAACTGTTCATTGAATATATGAATGAATAAACAACTTCTACCACTCACCTTCATAGCAATCTCTGATGGCATTGAAATACACATAAACATTATTTGATAAAAATAATAAACTTAGCCACGAATCTAATGAATACATTGGTACAATGAATAATATTCTCACTATCCAGCGTTGTTCGGTTGGGCAAGAATACCATCGTAGGTGTTGATATATCTGCGAAACAAATTCTTTATGCGTTTTGGTTCATTCATTAACTATTATCAACAAATATTAGGCAGCAATCATAAAAGCAATTCTAGTCATAATAATACTAGAATAACGATGATGGTCACGGAAAGGACAATCAAGTTCAGCTGTCATGGGTGCTGGTTGAAACATAATGTTGAAGTCCACGAAAATGCTCGACGATGAAAATATTAAATAATAATAACGAAAAGAAAAGCAATACTGATAATGAAACTAAAATTACGTACCTGGTAAGATGTGATGATGAGAGCGGCCCATGTAAAGAAACCTGCCAGACTGCGTGCGAGCGTGGTACGTAAGAAGAGATCACCAACCATAGTCACATTCGATATAGTTGGCATTATGATTGGTGATAACTATGTTGTAACGAACTCAGGATAACGATAAAATAACGATGATAACAACAGTAGAGGCTATCAAACGACACTGGTATAAATAAACGACGAGATCAACAATCACATATGAAATCTGCAAATTCATTCATTTCTGGCTTATTTCTTACAAGCAGTGTTTCAGAATCTAAAAATTGAACTGATACAAACCTACAACAACATATAATAAACATGTTGTTGTTGGTTGTGACACGACAGCCAACATCATAGCTTGAATTACTTCCGATCAGGCTTTAGTTTTGGCTAAAGATCCGATTGAGTTTAGCGCACAGATTAAATCCGCAGAAAAGTTCGAGTCTATTCATAAAACTGAACAACGAACTAATTCATTGCTCGATATTTTTCAATCATGTTCACAATTTGGAAACTGTTAATGACGACAATCGGATAGTGAATGAATAAAGGAATCGATTATGACTGATAATAATCGGTGATAATCGCCGCAATTCATGCCAACATAAATACGCATTTCACGACCAAATAAATCATCGAACATGAAAGTTTGCTGTCGCTCGCACGCACGTCTGCGAGCGACACACACGTGTCGCTCGCATCTGAACACTCAAAACGAGCGACAAACGCAAGAGAAACAGAGAATCGCGCTTACATACATATGAACGCAAATTAGTTCTATAGACAACCAGCTGCTGCAATCCACCAAAGTAACATGCGCCAGGCGGAGCGTGATCGATAAATATTGCCAAACGATCAACGAATAAATACTCATTTTAATAACATCATAATAAATATTCATAACTATATATGCGTATATATATATATATATATGTTCCATGAACAATACATAATGAGTAATTGAAAATAATTTAGTATGTCATCCAAAATTCTATGAAAATGACTGCGAGTAATTCGATGTAATCGACGTCAAAATTAATTAACATTTTCTCATGAATGCACCCTCTCTTACTCAGTGCGTTCATCAATCTAATTCTCCTCTACCCGCTCGTCCTCCAACACAATATCTAGTCGACAAAAAATACGCAATCGAGCCAGCGTTTAGATGGGCGTGCGTGCAACTAACTAGTCCATGCCTGCAGGCATAACAACGAACCGAATGACACTTCTAATGGAAATAACATACAACAAAAGTACACTACGAATAAATAATGCGCACTACCGTGTTCTGTGTGTATAAACAATTCAAAAATTTATCAACCATAAATATCATATATATCAACAAGAAAGATTTTATCAGATATCCTTCCCTGTGAGCATTCAATGAACTGATAATTATTGAACGAATCAGGGATTTTCGTGAAGAATCAACGTTACCTCAAATTTATCATACTCTGAACGAAATCAAAAGATGGCTTACAAAAATAGATGTATGGATGAATGTTTAGTTGGAAGGGATATCATGGACTAACAATAGGAAGTGGGTGACAAGAAAAGGAAAGTAAAGAAACAATTAGGCCGAGCTGAAAAATTCAGATCATCAGAAATTTTTTGAACGAGCTTCGAGCGATTTAATCACCTAATTTCGTGGTGGTATACAATCGAAACAACCACGAAAGTCGCGATCATTACATTTCTCAACACATTTTAAAACACCGCAATTCGAAAAACGGTCATATGAGTAATGTTGTAAGCAAATAAAATTTCGAATCTAACACTAGTGAATCATGCCATACAGAGAAGTTTCATTAAAGACAAATTCATCGCAAACAACACTGGGTTAACTCATCATATCCAGATAATTTGCCTTACATTAATCTAACCTCAGAACATTCTCATAATCACGCTGCACTCGCATCAAAAGTGAATCCTCCTAACTGTCGGCATTCGCCAGATGCTGAAAGCTGTGTTGCTATTTTCTACTTATCCGACCAATTCCTAGAGTGTGCTCAACGAAATTTCATCAGATTTCATTCAATTGTAATCGAATACCTACTTTAACACGAGTAGTCATGAGACACAAGCAGTCTAAACAACTAAGAACTAAGTGATAAGCCTGCAATAGATCATTGAGCAGCAAATCTTTTACTTCATTGATAGAGTACGATTTAAACAGGTGATAAGGAGTAATAAGTTGACAATTAATAATGCTTAACCAAACATTCGTTTCACCTCACTCAGCTCAACTTTGTTTGTTTCTATTCGTCAATAACAAAGAAAACAATGAAGCAATAAATTTTAGGTTGAACTTAACGCATTTCTCATGACTAATTTTAAACTTAGAGACAGAACAGGACACATTTTATGAAGGAAAAAGGAAGACGGACAAACCTTTTGCTGACTAAAATCTGTGAGAGCGAAACCAAAATAATCAATCATCTGAAATTAAGCAGCGCGCACTAAAAGTAAATAAACTGGATAAATGAATATGAAAGAGACAGACACGCAAACATGTTTCAGAGCGGGGTAAGCAGCACAGAGGCAAACGAGCCGAGTAGGTTTAGATTAAGCTATGCGCAGCCTCGGCCGAACGTTGCGATAAGTAAAGTTAAGATAAACTCAACGAAGTAAGATCAAGCCAAACAAACAACTCTACAACTGCTTCATCAACTAACCAATGCTGGCCTTCAGCTCATTCATTCGCACGTTCGTGTGCAGGATTAACGAGCGCCAGGCTCTTTTGCCGTGCGCTAGGTTGTTTGTGCCGCTTATGCTAGCATTCTTTTGCTTGGCTATCACCACTCACTTAAACGGCTACCAGCTGGGTGGCAACAGGCAGCCAAGCCAGGCACACAAACACGCATACACGCTAGCTAACAAACAGCTTAGATTTGCTTTACGAGACTCAGCTTTAGTTATGACTGTGGCTAAGTTGTTTGTTTATTGGTCTAGTTTTATTAGCTGTTTCATCATCCATTCTCATTATTACGCCTCGTTAGCTCAAACCTATTGTGAGTCGAACGGTTGACTGAACCATGGGTCAGTTAAAGTGAATAATGCTAAGTGCCCACAATATGAAATTATAACTGTAATGATGGTAGCAAAGTAAAGATGGATCGAATGAACATGAAAAAAGTCAAAATCAAATAAAGTAGCAAAGAAAAATGAATCGCAAACATGAAGTGAAATCAATCAATCCATTCGTTCTTTCATTCACTGAAAATACGTACTATCATCAGAATGATTGATACTTCCCATTTGTATCAGGCGACTAGTATGGTGACGAACTGAACAATCAAACACTGTGTCTGTTTTCTCAATAAGGACAATCCCTTTCAATCATCCTATATAATTATACACACCAATATCAATACCATGCGCATTCACTGCACAATATTCAACAGGCAACTAGATGCTGATAATTATTTCAGATCAAGCGCACGCCATCCCCCACCGTCTTTATTTCAAGTCCCCTCGGGGTACAGAGTATCTTCTTTATCACCGCAACAACATTCAATTCATCACCACTACTCAAGTTTCTTCTTCTTTCTCGTGAATCGTTCTTATCTACCACCACTTCACATCACATTGAACCAATACAACCAATATTTTAACTGCTCACAATATCATGAATCCATTAAACCCATCAACAACGTTCACGCAAAAATCCACCTCACTTTCATGATTCATTCAGCATTCTGCCTGTATGCTGTCTACATGTATACAAATGTGTGCTCATCATCGATATGTCTTATCGTTCAAGTGTTAATTATAGAGGATGAAATGAGATGAAATGAGTTTATACGTGCAATAGTTGGTAACCAAACTAATTAAACGACCCTTTCAACGATTGCACTTTTTTTAGAATTTTTCATTTCATTTATTTTCACTAACCGACGGGGAGATGTAATCTACAGTTTGGCGACGCAATGGAATCATCCGGTGCGTTAGGATGAGAATTGGAGAAAATTTCGACAGAAAGTGAAGCGCATCGAATTCGGGGCTGTGCCGCTCCGTGCTCAGACTAAGGCATACGTAATCTGTTTCACCATCGTCTTGGAGGTTTAGGGAGATTTGCTTTTTCCTGATACCCTATCTGCCAACTGAGCGTTTGCAATATTCTCCTGTAAGATTTCGTCATTTCCGACGCCCTGTCTGTGAGTTGAACATTACTAGGCTCCAGCCTTTTTGCATTCCAGTTTCCAATTAAACTAATAAGCGAGCGGTCAATTGTAGGATCAAAACTGATTGAATGCACTCAAAACAGAAACCAAATTTGGTGAAACGGGAAAATCAAGTATGTTTCGCATGAAATCATATACAGTGATCGTAAACACAATAAAATTTCCGCCAATCTGACAAAATCTGAAACGACAAATGCAAATGTATTTGACAAATCAAAATATGAACACGTTGACAAGAATAGTAATTACTCCACTTAAGAGATGAAACATTCTCGGTGAATGCGTTTCAAAAAAAAAAGAGCCTTAAACGTTCAAATGATGCATCAAAAGGCCACACACAACGGTACGAAGGGTCGCATACAACCTCACTATCAGATTGTACCAGATTCCTCATCCAACAGCAGCAGAAAAAAAAAACGATGGCTATCATGAAAACAAACAAATCAATAATCGAAAAGCCTTTCTTTCGGATAAATTCGTCACGCCGTGAGCATCGCAGCACAATCAAAAAACTGCCTACCGCGTAACTAATACGAATGTCACAAATGCAGTCAAGCATATCACAGTCATTACTATTTCGATTACTACTATCATCATCACCTTTATTAATAAAAACCAAGATGAGTGACATCTTTTTTTAGTGAATGATAGCACTGATATATTGATACCACTGATTAAATACTGATAATGCTTATCTGATTGATATTGAGTGAACGGTAATAAAGTACAACAATATTTATATTGCTGCTATATATTAGTTATATTTGAATTACTTGTATGGAGATATTAAATGATAATATTATATTGATAATATTCATCATATTCAAATTTAACATATCACTAATTATTACTGATATATAACCACTCATGTTTAGTATCGCAGTAATTATTATTGATATATGATCATTTATATCTCATATACATACCAGTAATTGTTACTGATATGTGATATTTAATAGAGCACTAGCTATCGGCTATATATAATTAAGATAATCGACATACCAAAAGATATTTCTAATTATTCGCAAACAACTGATAACATAATGGTTATCAGTATCTAAAATATCGACAGTTATCCACACGTATGTGACTGATAAATATCTAAAACTTTAACATGTATTTTTACAAGAATTCTCCGACAGCATGTCGAAGAAGTGACCTTAATAAATAATCGCAGGTGAATTATAATGAAGAGTTGAACTGTGTTTGAATTTCTTATATAAGAGATGTTAAATGATAATATTATATCGATAATATTCATCATGTTCATATTAATATCATCGATCATCATCCTCACTGATATTGAAAGCAACATTCATAATCGATCAAATCTTAATCATATCCATTGTACCAATAATAACAATAACCACTTTACTATTAAGATCCATAAGAACCAATCCAAGTCCACCACATGTTTCGAAGGAATTCTGTGATTTTCAACTTCTCAGGATTCTAAATCCTGAGGAAGCTGGAAATTTGAAAAAAAAATCATCAAGATAAGTCATTTTCAGCCAAAATAATAACTAATCAAGAAAAAAATTAAAATAATTCAAGAGAATAATTTATTTTTAAGAAATGTGAATTAGTTATGAATCCTGAAATATTTTCTTTCCCAGAAACCTGAAATGAAAACTTGAAACATAAACTGAAATAATGCAGAGAATGGAAACAACACAAAATGAAAAGAAAATAACGATAAATTAAATAAAAACATATAATACAAGCACTCAATATTCATAAACATCTTAGGCTGCGCAGGAAAGGGGAAGGGGGGGGAGGGGCAGAGAGAGAGATAACCTAGACCTAAATCTGACCTAATTTCCCAATCTTCCCTGATTCCAGAGTTGTGCGGGCGATCAACTCCCGTTTCATTCCGCCCTAAACATTGCGCGCACATAAATAAACAGATAAAAATCTATCTCAGACGGAGTTGCGATGCGCTCTTCCCCGTTTGACCGCAGTTGGTACGTGATGCAATACGCGAACAATAAATGATTAAGAAAAAACAAGAAAAAATAAAGAAAAACGGTCATCACTTACTGATTATTTGGAAAATTTTTGAGAGGAATGAAAATTTTCGAAACATTTCATTTATCATTTACTTATTATTTCACCAATTATTAATCGCATTATTACGATTTTAATTATTGTCGTTATTAATAGCAAAGATGGACAATAGTGTGAATAGCGAAAGAGTGCGTTATCGTGTTCAAACTGCGGCATTTATAACGATACCTTCCGTTATTGTCAATGGATAGCGCTTCAGTGAGCGATTTTTTCGCGAACGGTAGTGCTTCATCAGACCCCTTCCTCTATCCTCCCCTATCCGTTCGTCTGCACGTGAACGCATATTTCTTCCATCATTAAGGTATGTAATTGTAAATTTGCTCTGTAACACTGCACTGATTTCGAACCTACTGTGCTCTCCCGAACGTTAGAATTCGAGTATTCAATCGTACTTCAACTGTTTCATACATGTACACCGCTAACATTCCGTCTGAGCTTAATAAACTATTTGGCTTCAAATGAGTTAGGTGGCGGTGATATGTTGATTTGTTCAGTGTTGTTTTCGCTGTGAAAGGACATGATTGATATTTATTCGGATAATAATATGTGCAACTATGTTTGCTATGAGTGATTACAATGTGGCGAATATAATGACCCGACTGGTGCTGACGAGGGAACAAACATTGAATAAAAGTCGAAAAAAAGACATTTCAAATTGATTCATTGATGAATAAATGATGACATTTCAAACTTCGGTCGTTTATGACGCTTTGGTTTTGGATGAATGAAGAGGGAGCTAACTCTTGATTGGGAATGTTCAGGGAGTTAGTAGAATTGCCCTTTGCAATCCTGGTCAACCTCGTTTGTACTGCAGCTAGCAGTAAAAAGCCTATTTGATAGCATTTGGTCAATGAAATCAAATTTAGTTTGTAAATTGTTGGAGAACGTGAAGACGTTAACATCATCCGCAAATATCAGGTATATTGAGTTTGGAAAAAGGCACTTTTTAGTAGGAATAGGAAAGTCAAAAGAATGTTGAGGAACACCACTGCTGATGTATTCCGATGAACTGGACGAATCAGTAATTTCGACTGATTGGGAACGGTTCGTAAGAAAGTCTGGGATTCAACTGGCCAAATAACATCGTATGCCGCATGCTTGTAATTTTAAACGTATGTTGAATTTAGGTATGGTTACCTAATCAAACGCTTTTTCAGAATCGTAGTGTCGGTGCAGCCTGTGTAGTCTAAATGAGTGACACAATTTTGCTAGGATCAAAATGAAATCGCAGTGATTGATATCCTATCTGAAGAAGCACATTTAAAACGGGAAAACAGCTCATTCATTGCAAAATGGTTTGTCATTTTGGATGCAGTTATTTTCTCCGAAACTTCAAAACGTGAGCATGTTAATAAGATGGTAGTTTCGTGGAATCATTTCACAATCTTTTCTATTTATGAGTATGATGGTCGTTGTTTTTCGTCTCGGGGACTGAGTTAGGCGATACGATAAGATCCAGATGATCCAGATTTTTAAACGAAATTTTCAACGTGTTGATGTTCCTAAAAAGGAATGAGAAAGTGCAATGTGAGCTGTTGCCAACTGACTGCTTTTCGTCTTTGAATTTTGTTGTCGTCGTTTGGTTATTTTCTCATTGTCGGAGCTTGCTTTACTATTGTCTGGTGCTTGGTACTGAAATGATTGTCTGTTGTTAAATGATTCAATAAGAATTTTCAACTGTTCGCAATGAGGTTTTTCCCATACAAATAAGTGGTGCCGTTGCAAATTTTGAGAAAAAATTCCAAAGAAGCGATAGCGAATAGCGGACCAATTTTGCTTAATTAGCGATAGCGCTTCGCTATTTTTTGGGGACGATAACGATGGCAGATTTTTTCAGTGGAACTTACAGTGTTTAGCTTAGCGAATCAGCGAATAGCAAGCTATCGTTTTTCGATAGCTTGCTCATCCCCGGTTTAGACACATTCCTCTCATTGACTGACATTTTCAACTGTCGACATCGTGAACATCATTTGATAAACTTCTCTCGCATTTGAACTCAGCTATTCGGAGGCAAGCTAGAGCATTTGTTTGGGCAGAGCTCAAGCCTACCTCTGCTAGTCACTGGTAAATTTCAATCACTTCGAACATCCCCAATATCGAAGAATTAATTATCAGTGAGCACTTGGTCTTATCCATTCTGCAATAATCCTCCTTCGTTCTCGAAAAACCCTGACTATGTAAAATTCATCAGTGTTTACTGGATATACACCACGGTAATATTTAGACTTAACATTAAAGTAATCAAAAATTTACAAGTATGCAAGTCTCAAAACTTTTTAATCAACCTGATAACATGTCAGCGTATGTGGAATAAGAATCGTGAAAGACACATCTGAACAGAATTATTCATTAACCGCAATGACATTGCTGCCTGTAAAAGGCCACTATGGTATAAAAGCCCTATGACATTTTTTGAGTAGGGTGACAAGAGCAGAATCAATTCACCAGTAAACAGAGATGAAATTGCAGCAACATCAACTGGCAATCATCACCGCTGATTTTAATAATCTTATCAGACCTCAAGTGAGGTATTATCATCATTACTGTAACATTAATTTATTAATATCACTAAGCGAAAAGACAAAATATCCAAATAGGAACAGTTAGGTTCCATATGAAGTTAAACTGAAGATTTGACTGAGTTAAGATTGAACAATCTAACAATATAGGATGAGATTGATTTAAATTTGGATAGTAGTTGATTTACTCTCTGAAGTGGATAACAAACACTTCATCCTGATCACTCTGGTTAGAACGGTTGAGGTAACAGTCAAATGCGCTGATCGAAGTCCAGAATTGTACATGCTCGCCTACAATGAAGCAGTATGATCATGCTTACAATAGAACAATACACTCTGACTCTCTCCATTTCTCTGATCATTTCATTCTCTATCGTACTGCTTCTACATCTGATAAGCAGTCTCGATTAAAAGCCTAAGCTAAAAAGTAAAAGTTCATTCATATCATGCTATTAGTACATATCATAATCACTGATATCAGATCAGAGAGAATGAACTGATCAAAACCATGCCTGGGACAGCCTTTAAAAAATGAACAGTCAGTAATGAATATTAGTGGACTATATGAGAGCGATAAGTTTGACAGGGTTATTAATAACGTATTGAGCGATAATACTGTAGTATGTTTAATGAGAATATAATAAGGTGGAATACTCAGAGAATGATTCAAGCTCATCATGACTGATATAAGAGAGCTTATATAATAAGGTGAGCATTCCTGGAGGCTGTACTTACGGGTACGACAATTATTTCAGGACATCTTCAGTTCGTTCTTTGCCATTATTGCCGTTATCGAGCCTTAGTGATGATCAGTTTACAGTATCTCATAAACCACCAATAAAGTGAAAAAATAATCAGTTTCAGAGTAAATCTCTTACATGATTTTGATGATGCAATCGCACAGCAATGACATGTCTTGAGTGTACAAATGACAGAACACGCAAAATTGAATTTTAAGCTTGAAACATTATCCTTTTGCATAATGTATTTGAATTTTTTGGAATAACATCTGTTATATGAATTTATTTTGTTTAACATTCACCATATCATAACATTACCTTTACGTTCTGTATTTGGTCGTTATTTTTTCATTCACGCTTTCAATACCTCAAGAAGGTCTTAATTTCTTTGATTTATTTTTGGTTATTTGCTCTACATTCAGATTTTAACACAATCTATTCATTTCTGACGCTTTTCTACTGTGTTCTGGTTGACTAAGAGGCCACACCCCTGTTGCAGTATTTGAAAAACAATTGCCACTCTCCATGTGCATTATCGATGATGTTATGGTTGATCAACTGATTGTTAATACACTCTCGACAACAGTCTGATGAATTGAACGAGTAATGTTTGATAAAATCTGAAGTGTTGTGCCCTCAAAATTGCTTACAATTAGATAATGATGACTATCGTATCAGTGAAGAAGGCTGAGTGTTTGCTTGATCGATACTGAATGTTTCCAAAAGAAAACATCTCTATGTTGGATTTTTCGGATAGTTTTTTGATATTTTATCGTTCTTTTGAAAAAGCAGGACAGCGACGGTACGATTTGCACACAGTAATGACCATGACGTTCTTATCACCAATGGTTGTGGTTAATATAAGATGAGAAGTTTGATATAATGTAGTCGTAACAACAACTATAAAGTAATCGCGACTGAAATTAAATGTATGAATAGATGCAAACATCACAATAAAGAAAGACCCGTAAGAGGGTCGTGAATACGATTATTCGCAACAACCCATGTTGTTTATCTCTCTTCTCAGATGCTTACGCTGAAGGTGTAGTCAATTTCTTTGACTACGAATAGATGAATGAATTTATTCAAATCGATAAGCAGTTTTGTACTTACGAGAAGATACGAATGGTAAACAAATCGCAGAAAAAAACGCAAACCAATTAGAAACAATGTGTTCACTGATCACATTTCAGAATTGCCTTGCAAACTGTAATCGCAAATGCTTTATTCTCATTATTAATATCGATGTTATTAGAAAGAATTTCAATGAGAGCATGCTGAGGAACACAATTGCATAGTAATTCCTCATTTTTTGTCCGAAATTAGTTCAGAATAGTTCTCGCGTTCAAATATAGTAATTGACGTCTTGCTTTTTGGTATCTTGTTTTGATGAGTAAATCATGTAGATTTCTGGTTATCATGGGTGCACGGTTGTTCATGTTTCCAGCGGAGTTGTTCAAGGTTTGGCTATTAGATTCGAGAGATGTTCGCCATAATAAAGGCATATACTCGTAATGAGGTTCGAATTTCTCAACTTTATCAGATTGCATTTTCAGTGATATTTCGAATTCTCCATTGGTGTAGCGCCATTGATAATAACACATTTCAGATTCATAGAACAACTTTTGCTTTTAGAAAATGAAAAAGTTCAGGAGATGATTGATCTACATCAGTGGTTGATGACCGACCTACGCCTACAGTTCATCCCTCTAAGATAAGGGAATTTGATAAACATTGTGAAACCATTATGCTGCTGTGCAAACCTGAGCAGACGAGTGACTTGAAAATGTGACATTCCCATACAATCAGATATATCGGATGTCGATTAATCGGCATTTAGAATTCAGCTATATCTTAATAACTAGGCGTTATTTTTGGACTACAGTTCAGCAGATTTATCAAAGCGTATGATAAATTGATAGAGTTGTCTATAACGCCATCAGAAACGCACGTATTTCTTGAGAATATTTGGTGGGAGTATTACTCAACGACGATGAATCGAGATATGCTCCGCCTTTTGGCACATTGACCATTGACGGTCGCTGCGTGATATCGATTTTGATTGGATTCCAAATTCGCGATGAACCAATCACGAGCTGGCTTTAAGCGTTTTTACTTCCACCAATAAGATGTAAGTGAATTGAATTTATTTATTATGGAGGCGGGGTTCAAAAATTTTCAGCTTATATACATGTATTTATTTATTTATGCATTTATATATTTGTTTATGTTAAATTAATTAATTGATACGTCAATTGATCAATTTATCCATTTATTGGTTCATCCACATAGTCATATTTTATTCATTATCCAATATTTAATATTTGTACTTATGTGTTTCTATCTTAAACTCAGAATGATTTGACAAAAAAAGTCCTTTATTTTTTAAATTTTATGAACTGTAATTTTGTAAGGAATGAGGAGAGGCATTCGAACGCCCAAACGCAACCTCACCATAATCCTCAACAGCAGCAATATGTTCTCGCAGCACAAAACAACCAATCAACTCCCACCAGTCAACATGTATTACCGTTATTATTATTATTATTATTATTATTATTATTAATATTGTTATTGTTGTTATTATTATTATTATTACTCTTGTCATTGTAATTGTTTGGCTTGAGTGTTTGTAATGTTGATGTTTATTTTGAACGTTTGAGGTCTTCTTCGTTATCGCAGTTCCAATTCAAAATTTTAGTACCAGTCATGTCCAGTGCAGTTCGTTAGTATTGCAAACGATAATGGCGCAGATTTAACGCAGACTGACCTCAGTAAGTCGTATATCCTTTTGCCGGGTTCACAACAGCCGATACAGTTGAATGGCGCAGCCATACAGGTTCCATTTTTAATTCAGAAATATTTCTAAACTATTTATGAAGATAGATAATGGTAAATTTTTGCAAAGATGGTGCAAAATGGTCAAACATCGGGTCAAGGAGGTGGAATACAGGTGATTAATTTAAACGATGCAGCCTTTATTCCACTTCAGCAAACTACTTCTAATATGGAACTGTCGTCTGAACAACGAAATCCATCTGCACAATCAACGTTCCCGCAATTTATTTATTCAAGTAATTATTAGTCGTTTTTATTTTTATCGTTATTTAATGACATCAGTGTTTTGTCGTTGTTTTTATTAACCTTTATAAACTTTTTCGAATTAATTTCAGATACGAAAGAAATTGAGATATCTAACGTTGTTCAAGAGGTTGGTAATTTTTGATTAGATTCATTTGAGGTTTACGATGATTGAATCTGATAATAATAATCATTTGTGTATAAATGATTGCTATTGTTGTTACGTGTATAATAGTTCATAGTGATTGTGAATTGAAGCATCCAACGTCAAGTAACGCACAGCCATTTATGCTTCAAGTGAGTAGTCAAACGCCTTCATTAGCTCCACGTCCCGATGAGGAACCATTGTATGTGAATGCAAAGCAGTATCAGAGGTACGTTTCAGCGTATTCATTTGAATCCGTACCTCCAATAATGAGAAAGTAAAAAATGAAGATTTATGAAAGATGTGCACAAAAGGATTGATTCTTTAAAGGATTATGAAACGACGAGCGGCTCGAGCCAAAATGGAAAGTGAAGGTCGTATACCAAAGGAAAGAAGGGTCGGATTTTCAGTTTCTTGTCTTGATGATTTACCAAAAATAGTTGTTTGATATAAATAACGATTGAAATTGCAGAAATATTTGCACGAATCAAGACATAAACACGCATTAACAAGGGTACGTGGTGAAGGTGGAAAATTTGATCGTGGTTCACGTAGTCATAACAATGTAAATAATAGTTCAACTGTTGCTAACAATAATGGTAATGATAGTAATAACACTAATACTGATAATAATGCTAATTTGAAATGTTCTCCTCAACGAATCAGTGAACAAATTCGAACTGTTTTTCGACCGGCTTACATGGATCGGACTGTAGAAACAGCTCAGCAAGCAACCAATGTGAATAATACTAATGATCATCATAATTATAATAATAATATTGGTGATGATAATAGTGGATTGTTAAATGAAAAAGATAATCGTTTAGTAAATATTAACAGTAGTGAAAATGTCGATAATACTGCCAGTAATAATAATAATGCGATTATTATCGATACTAGCAAGGAAAAAAATCAGTTTGTAGCAACAACTGCTGCATTGCTGTGATTGTGGAAAGTTTTTTAAATGAATAATTTGGAATGTATTATTTATATGTCTGTTATTATTTTTATTGCCATTATTGTTATTATTTTTGTTATTATAATTACTGTTATTATTGTTGTTATTAATTGCTGTTATTATCATTATTATTATATTATTGGGTGAAGAATTTTAATTAATTCGTTTCGGAGAAAGCTGCCATCGTGTATTATTTTTAAATGCTATTCGTTGTTTTAATAACCACTCAACTAACTCATCATATGTACAATAATTTCGATTTTTCAGACGTAATTAATTTGTATGAATTTCTTTAATTTTATTGCTCGGTTTACATATGTATCTTCTCTTCAGTTTTCAGTCTTTACTGATTAATAATTTTGATTGGTTTTATCGTTGGTAATATTTGTTATCATGGAAGTTGCTTAATTTGTCACTGAATATTTTTTTGCATTCGTCAATATTTGTGTGCTGTATATTTTGTTTCATTCATTTGAATTAGTTGTTCTATGACTGATTATTTTCACTATTATCGTTGTTTTAATTTATTTTGTTGGTTTGAATGCTGTTACAATTTCGATGATACAAATAAAATAAAAGAATTCATGTAATGGTGTTGTTGCTTTTATTGTTGCTGTTTCATGTTGTACATAATTCACTCATTGAATTTATTCAATTGAATATGTTTATTATCATTATCTCATTTACATGTAAACGGGCGGGTTAAGTGGACAGCTGAATTTTTTGAGAATGATTGATTATTTGGGTCAGTTTTTGTGAATTTTCTCAAGTTGTGGTTGATATGATATGAATTTTAGTTGAAGATTCTAACGTACTATCATACATTCGCTGAAGAAACAAGTTATTTTTCATGTAAGTTTGACATTTGTTTTTTTTTCTGGTTTGGGTTATTTCTATAGTCGCATTAGCATTTATCTGTCTGCAATGGACCACCCAACGAATTTATCTACTGCGCTGAAAATTGTTTAGCGGCAAAAGTTTGATGGTGATGAGAAGTTGGTGTGATTGCTCAATGATTGGTCCTAGAATGGCTTGGAATAGTGATCTTTGAGATTATTGAGGTGAACACTGCGAGTTGGAATGAGTGTTTGGCATGTTTACGAGCAGAAGTTTTGCGAAGAAGAATGTCACGTCATTTTGATAAGAAAAGCGTATTATTATAGCATTCAAGAAGGTAGCATTAATAATGATAATATTAGGACACCACAAATTGATGATGGCTTGAAAGGAGAAGTTGCAATGAATTTCCGAATTATTGCCCAAGCCAACCGCGCTCGTCGAGGTGAATTGAAGTATGTGATATTTTATCTCTTCGTCATTATTATTAACGATTGTTCAGGAAGTGTGAACAGTTGAATGAATTTCACTTGCTTTGTTACAATAATAAAAACTACGAAAATGAAGGTTGCCTCACAGCGTTGTTGAAACACCAGTATTCATGCCGGTCGGTACACAAGGTACAATGAAAGGAGTATTGCCAGAGCAATTAATTGATATGGACTGCCGTATTTTGTTATGTAATACGTATCATTTGGGACATCGGCCTGGGCATGAGCTAGTCCGTAAGGCTGGCGGACTGCATAAAATGATCAATTGGCCACGATCAATTCTCACTGATTCGGGTGGTTTTCAGGTTGGTTGTTTCACGATAATTATTTGATGCATCATAGTAACAATTGTGATGAACGCATAAAATTTAGATGGTATCATTGAATAAACTGATGTCCATTGATGAAACCGGTGTGCAGTTCGTTAGTCCACATACGAATCAATTAACTCATTTAACTCCTGAACATTGCATTGAGATTCAGGTTGATGATTTACTTTTTGAATTTTATCTTTGTGATAAGGTTATTACAGTGATAATGTTGATAGGAGAATCTTGGAGCTGACATAATAATGCAGTTAGATCACGTTGTTCATGTGCTCACAGACGGTCCAGTTGTTGAAGAAGCAATGCAACGATCGATTAGGTTATCGTTGTTATTACTATGAAATTGGATCAGTCGACGTACGATTCAATATGGTTGTTCAGATGGTTGGATCGTTGTTTGGCAGCACATAAGCGTCGTTCGGATCAACTTCTATTCCCGATCGTTCAAGGTGGTCTCAATTTGAAGTTACGTTCCGATTGCGCTGAAGAGATGTGGAAGCGTTGCACGATTGGCATCGCGATTGGTGGTTTGAGTGGTGGTTTGTTCATTTGCATATCATATTCAATGAACTCCTTTTGAAAGTGATGCTGCGTTTATGATGTAGGAGAAGAAAAGCGATCGTTTTGGAAGGTGGTAGCGCATTGTTGTGAGCGATTACCGCAACAAATACCACGCTATGTGATGGGTGTTGGTTGGGCGGTGGATTTGGTGATATGTGCGTTGTTAGGTGCAGATATGTTCGATTGTGTTTATCCAACAAGAACAGCGCGATTCGGTAGTGCTTTGGTTAGAAATGGACAATTGTTACACTTAACGCGAAATGAATTCGAAACTGATTTCAAACCAATCGATCCACAATGTGCATGTTTTACATGCAAAAATTATACAAGAGCTTATTTGCATTCTGTTATTAATCAGGTGATTTCAGTTTTGTATTGTTGATTTTCTTGTTTTTAAATAGCAGTATGCATAAGCGATAAGGTGAACGAGCAACATATGAGGTAATTCGGAATAAGTTATACGCATATAATATTCTGTTATTAATGATCGTCAATGGTATTAGAGATTAAAATTACAGGAAGAAATCGGTTGTCATTTAATATCGTTGCATAATATAAAACATCAGCTCGATCTGATGAAGCGAATTCGAGAGGCAATTTCAAATGATCGTGTTCAAGAATTCCTAAACGAATTCTTGCATGAGCAGTATCCAGACGGCGATATTCCTGAATGGATCCGTGATGCTGCCGCTTACATGAATTATCAAATTATCATCTAGGCGAAATTGTGATATTATGTGTAGTACGATTATTATTGTTATGTTTGTTTTCATTGTTATGATTGCTACATTATTATTATTTTTTTAAATTACATTATTACATTATTGCTATCGATACTATTATTAAGTGCCAGAATTCCATGAATAAATATTGTTAAACGAAAACTGTTTGAATTTGAAGGCGAAAAGATTTGAGCGTGAAAAGTATGTAGCATTTTCAAAAAAGGTTTATTTAGTGTGCACTTTTCAAATGTTATTATTATTATCTATCCTCGAAATTTTATCGTGCATTTTAAACTCCTTTAAAATCTTCACGTCTCATTGACCGTAACATCTGTTTATTTCATTTGTCCATGCATATATTCCATATCGGTTACATTTTCAATAAACGTTACTTTCAATAGAAGAAATCGAAGTTTCAACTGAACCGGTCCTGTGTGCATTCATTATGTTTGGGTTAAAACGTAGTTAGCAGATGGCTGTCAAGAAGATAAATATGGCATAGATTTCAACTCAGACTTCGGTTTTGTTTTCTCGACTCGGTTCAGTGCAAGGACTAGGCAAAACGACAGAACTAGGTAATCTACATCTGGCGAATCATATATCGAAATTATAAAATATTTGTATTGAGATGGCCACTGCAATGCCACTTATATTATTCTGCAGTCACAATCGAAAAATTTTATCGTGACACGAAATTTCAACACGTTGACAAATTCGTGTTGCGAAGAATGTGAAGAATTTTTGTGATGAGTTATTCAATCTGTGATGAACGAACGTACGGATGATATGTTGAAAACATCTATTCGAGTTCAATTTCAGGTGGGGAGAGGAGAGGTTTTAAATTCGTTTTAGATGTTTTTAAAAAACTTAATCTGAGTTTGCAACTTTCAATCGATGCACCATTTCCAATACTTCCATATTGTTTGAAATGCCCGAATTGTGCGTTTCTTTCATGCTATTGGTCGACTACAATTCGTTCAGACTCATCATAAATTTGTTTTTCACTAGTGTACGTTTATTATTTTCGTCTTCGGTTGAAACCTTAATGAAATGGTCGCAATTTTGTGTGATTGGATCAATTTAGGCAGTTTTTTTTTCCTTTGAAAACTATATTGTTCCCATTTTGATGATAAATGAATTGTCTTCATTATTTTTCTGAGATGAATTTCTAGTCGAAAAGCTTCCAGTAGTATTGTTGGCAAAGAATATTATACGAATGATTCATCGTTCTGACGGTTGTATATTTATTTGGACTTGATATTGTCGATTAGATAGTGCTTCGATATAGATGCCTGCGTGCGTATTTCATTAGTCATTGGAAGGTTGTTTCCCGTGCATTCCGTATTTTATATAGTATAAATTGTTATGGTTAAGACTCGCTTTCAGAAGTGAAATGAAAAAAAAGCTTTATTAAGATGAGATAAAGTGTACACATTACAATTCCAGGTTTTCCGTTGTGGTCTGACCAAAATGAAACGGATATTTGGAGAAGAACGTATTTGAGTTATAATTGTAAGAATAATAATAACAATAATCTTAATCGTGATACGGTGTTGTTGGAAATTTTGAAGTAATCATTGATTGTGTCGTCCGACGAAAGTAACAACTGCAAATTACGCTCAATTAAAGAAAAAAACGTGCAAAAGCATTTGTTGAGCATATTTTGATTTTATATTCTACTTATTTTGTCAGTACTCTTACTGCTACTTTTATTAGTGATATTGTTAATTGTCACTATCGTTATTGTTATTGCTGATTGCTTAACGTCAAGCAATAGTTATTTTATTACATCGCTGTCATAATTATTGTTGAAATTGTTGCTGTGTAGAGTGGTGTTGTCCGATCTATAGCGCAACAACATTGTCATGGTTTGTTTATAAATTTATTACCGATAGTTTATTGTTTTCGTGTATCGTTTCGTAACATATCAGTATTAGTTGTTTATCGCTGTGGTGAATATTCCTCTTTCAGTTTGAGTTTTTATTAAAGCGTACGTTTCCTCATAACAAAATTTAAACATTCCTAGATGCTCTGTTTTGAGTATATTATGTAATCTTATCTTTATAACCACTCAGTTAATTGCATATATGTATGTTGGAATATAATTTGAGCGATTCAATGAGCTCAGTTGTTGTAAGTGTTTGTTTGTATAAATGTGTATGTTTTAGGCTTTTTTTGGTTTCGGTCAAGCAGCAGAAATTTCAATAAAATTAGATGATGCAGATTCAAGAAAGGTGAATTTCGTTTTTTTAAGAGATTCTTTTAAAAAAATGATTGATAAGGATTTTAATGGCATTGATAGAAATTTTTATTGATGTTAGTTCAACGAATTATTGCGTTCAGACAGCGAAAATACGTGGAGAAGATGGTGGTCAAGAGACACACTATTTGTATTATGATGGTGAATCGGTGTCGGGTACGGTGAATATCACGATTAAAAAGAAACTGGATCATCAAGGAATACGTATTGAATTCATTGGTCAAATTGGTAAGTGCAAATAATATTAATTTATATAATAATACTATTGGTAAGGATAACAGTAGTAGTAGTAGTACTGATTATGATAATGATGATAGTAAATGTTCAGAAGTTTATTACGACCGTGGAAATCAACACGATTTTATATCATTAGTGAAAGAACTGGCTCTACCGGGCATTCTAACTGAAAGTAAAAGTTTTCATTTCGATTTCCAACAAGTCGAAAAGCCATACGAATCTTATGTTGGTACTAACGTGAAATTAAGGTTAGATTATTTGTTGTTATTCGTGATTTATGTGTATGATTGCTTGTTATCATGATTGTTGCTGTTTATAAATAAAACGTTAGCTGTTGACGTAATTTGAAGATATTTTTTGCGAGTAATAATCGTGAGACGATTAACGGATATTGTGCGCGAGATGGATATAATTGTTCATGCTTTATCAGCTTATCCAGATACGAATAATAGTATTAAGATGGATGTGGGTATTGAGGATTGTTTACATATCGAATTCGAGTACAATCGTTCCAAGTTTGTTTATTTTTGCTGTTGTTATAATGGTTATTGTTGTCATTTATTATTATTTATTATTATTATTATTATTATTATTATTATTATTATTATTATTATTATTATTATTATCCTATTGCAGATATCATTTGAAAGACGTCATAGTTGGGAAGATTTACTTTTTGCTGGTAAGAATAAAGATTAAATATATGGAGATAGCCATCATAAAACGTGAAACGGTTGGATCAGCACCGAACGTTTTCAACGAAAATGAAACAATAGCGAAGTATGAAATTATGGACGGAGCACCTGTTAGAGGTTTGTTCTTGTTAGTGATAATATTATTGTTTTTATTATTGTCACTGTTAAAATTCAGGTGAATCGATCCCAATACGGCTTTTCTTGGCTGGCTATGATTTGACGCCAACAATGCGCGATGTGGCAAAAAAATTCTCAGTTCGATATTATTTAAATTTGGTTTTGGTTGATGAAGAGGATCGACGATATTTCAAACAACAAGTTGGTTTCGATCGATTTATTTTTTAAAATGTTGATCACGTAAATTGTTTAATTCAGGAAATGAGTCTGTGGCGAAAGGCGGATCGTATAACGAGACATGTGGTTGTAGAGGAGGGTACCGACGGGGCATCTTCCAATAATACTGCAGCTAATATCAAAGATAGTGCGACAACGAGCAATATCAATAGTAATTCACCATCAGCAAATATTGTTAGTAGTGGTACTGCTGAAAATGAGTAATGATTTTTATAGTTTATTTATTAGTATTATTATTAATGTTATGATATGGTTGTTATTATTGTTGTTATTTTGGTAATGATAATGAGATTGTTTATATGATAATTGATAGAAAAATACTGAGCTTACCATTATCATTAATTATAATATGAGTGAGTGAGTGGTACAGGAAGAATGAATGGAAGGAATTGTTTGGATGGATGATTTGTGTCTTTTTGAGATGTTTGTTTGAAATGTTTCGACATCATTATTCAATTTGTTTTCATTCAATGTTCGTTCTGTTCTACCAGTATTGTTTATTGAGAACAAGTCGACGGTTCCTTTAAAATAATGCACAACTATTTCTATTTTCCTTGAGTGTTCACTTGCAAGAGTAATGTATATTTGTTTGGTATTATTGTTATTATTGCGGATATTATTGTTATTATTATTGCTAATATTATTACGAATATCGTTGTTATTATTTCAGTATAAACTGATTATTCATTGCCCAATTGTTTTTGCTGACTGCCATTGATTTCTATTTCCCTAGAATAGCAGTAATTATTTTATTATTATTATTATTGTTAGTAATAACAGTAACGATGATAATAATGATAACGATACTCATAGCTGTGGTCATAATAACAATGATGATAATTAGGTAGTAATAGTAATGGTAATGGTAATTATTATTACTATTTACTATTATCATTAGTGTTATTATTAATTTTTAAAAACTAATATTATTGTTCACATGAAATATATGTTCAAATTGACGAAGAATTTTATCATGAACATAGTGAATGAGTGGTACCTTTTATTCATCTACAATTAAACATTTTATAAACGTTTCGCTGATTTCGATTATTACTTGTTTGGTGACATATGCTTTGGCATACTTTTAATTTAGAATCGTTTCTATTACTGTGATTTTTTTTGTTACGAATTAACTTCGTAAATAGAATCTAATTTATGGATTAATTTGTGTCCATATTAATACTGCAATAAAACTATCGTTTGTGCAACCATAAGGCGATTTTAATGAACATTTTAATAGTATTAAATTTATGATCGTTGATGTTCGTGATAATAATAACCGACGTTCACAGTTGTAGAAGGGTGAATGTGCTAGCAGCAGTCATCAACAAAATTATAACCATTATTAGATCTTTTCTAGAAGAAGCACAAGAAACGGTACTTATTGATATCATTTAACAAATAATTATGTGAATAAAACAAGAAGTCTTACTTCAGTAATGATAATGATAGTGATAAAAGATGTGCAATATAAATGAATATCAAATGAACTTTAATAAGATTAGGAATAAGCAGAATAAAAATGCCCCGTGCGAGTACGTTACGTCGACTCGGTGTCATTTTATTGATGTTGGTTTCGGTTTATTTCGTTGGTAAACATTTGTTTATTGGAGTTGCAGAAGAGAATAAATTTGCAATAAGACCATTTCAAAATGGTAAGTTAGTTGAATTCGATCATCTATTTGCTTGTTTATTTATTTATCATTTATTTTTTAATTCATTCGTTTATTTATTTGTTTATGTACTGATCCATTAAATTATCTATTTATTTACGTGTGTGTTTGTTTGTTTGTGTTGTGTTTATAATTTAATTTTCAGTTCGATCAAAATTCCATGTGGATGCTGAAAGGAATACGCTCAATGATGATAATGTGAATAAAGGAAATCTAGTGCTCTCCTCAGATGGTAACTTTATTCGATTATTTAATTTCGATTGTTATTGTTGAATTATTCACTTCTTGAATGAAAACTTCATTCTAAATTTATCATTTAAATAAGATCAAAATGGTTGCTGAACAAAGAAATTTTTAACCTTGCACTGAAGAAGAATAATTGTTTTAGCGGTATTAACAGCAACGTCGCGAATTAATAAAAACAAATCGACAGCAGCAATAAATATTGGTAACGATATTAGCGTTTTAAATGAATCACACTAACAATTTTATTAGTGATAGCAGTGCTAGTTATGATAGTGTCATACCAGTGTTCTTTACACTTCGAAACTGCATTACCTCATTCGATGGTACGGTAAGCCGTCATTGCCCCACTGAAAGAATTTACAATTTCCACGCATAACATCAGAAAATCGTCGATGAAATTAATTTCTTGGAATAAAACAGGTATTCTTATAACCACCGTAAGTATTCTTATAACAAGTATCATTTACAGAAAGAAGATAAACTTCAACAACTGACAACGAAAAGCACTGAAAAAAAAACATTCGTTAGCGATTATTAGATTGAAATTTATCAAAAAATTCAATTACAATCGCAAATACCCCCTGATACCTCCAAATTACTCCTGTAAGAAGCACTGTGTTATACGATTGATAACGGTAGTGATATTAGTGGTAATAATGATAGTTCTAATAGCAATAATAATGATAATGGTCATGATGAATAATCAGTTGGTGCGCCTCGGATATCAAGCGGTAATGCACTGCGGACAGGAATGAATCCGTCGGAATCGAATTTGCCGAAAATATCGAGTGGTGAGATGGGTAGTGGCGATGTGGAGTCGGTAAAGCTGGGTAGAAAAGTGCCGAATTGTGGTATTTCTCATCGATGTCATGAAAGTGAGTCATTTTATTATTATTATTATTATTATTATTATTATTATTATTATTATTATTATTATTACTATTATTATTATTATTATTATTCTTACGATTATTACTGTTAAATTTTCAAAAATAGGCAGTCGGATTTTGAGTATATTATTACATTAAAATCGTTTTGCTTTATTTGATATGTTGCTTTCATTTAGGTGAAATTCCGATGTCTTTTTACACAGGTACTGATAAGTTGGATTCACCATCGTTGTGTGTCAACGATCATTTGTGAGTATATCTTATTATTGTTATTATTATTATTATTATTATTATTATTATTATTATTATTATTATTATCAATTGTGCTTTGTTATTGATGATTGTTTCTTGAATTTTCTTACGAATTTTCAGTGTGTCGTTGGATATTGTTAGTTTGCTTAAGTAATGCTGAGAATGTAAATCTTTTGAATTGTTATCGTTTTTCAGTATATTCGACAGAGATTTGAATGGTGCTGGTCGAGGTTTGAATTTGGTTATTATTGATGCGAAAACACATGGCGTGGTACGCACGGGACATTTTGATACTTATGAACAAGGTGCTTTTTGGTGGATTTGGTGACTTGTTTGGCATTGTGTGTTGATATTAACCTTTAAGATAGTACCGAGCTGGTGGCCTTTCTCGAGCGGATGTCAACTGGCGAAATTGTCGCTTTGGTTAGTTTCGATGAGGCTTCCATGAGGCAGGTGTTTATTATTGGTATTGTTATTTTTATCTTTATTCTTCTTTTATTGTTGTTGCAACTACTATTATTATCATTTATAATTCATCATTTATTTTTACAGGCTATCTGATTTGGCCAAAGATATTTTCTATGAACTAGGATCGAGTTTGATTTACAAATTGAAATTTCGTGCATCGTGGTATTTTGTGGGTCAGAAAGGTATCGACGGGTTTAGTGCATTCGAAGACTTAACAATGCCACCGGCTGGTAGCGATTGGGCGAAGGCAATTAACAAGAAAGTTTGTGTACCATCGAACTGTGCGTTTTAATTAATAATTGAACTTGATTGCGTTCTTTGCGCGTTATTTCGTGTTTATTTTATGTTTGTTTATTTGTTTAGTTTGTGTTTGTGTATTTGTTTACTTGTTCATTTCGAAGGCGATTGAAAATTGATTTTTTTTAGTGAGCGGTCGACAAACCCTTAGTGGACAGTCGCCCGATAGAACACAGAAACCACGTCAAAACAGTGCACGTCGTCATTTTTGTGC
Organism: Anisakis pegreffii; assembly: GCA_035041965.1. NCBI lineage: Eukaryota > Metazoa > Nematoda > Chromadorea > Rhabditida > Anisakidae > Anisakis > Anisakis pegreffii. Next base: position 30,112 of record JAPYMA010002414.1, read on the forward strand.
ACGTTTCGATGGTTATGAGGATTTTTGTTCAGGTTTCTTTAGTGTTATTATTGTTGTCGTTATTGTTTTTTAATATTGTTATTATTGTTTTATTTGCAGACGATCGAATCGATCAACTGATAACAGCACGCACTTTGTCGGATCCAAAACGTGCCAGCCACGAAATATTCTCAATACCGATTCTTATCGTTGCCGGTTATCTTCATTCATATATTCATTTGTGTAGTTCGATTCATTTTTATTATTATTAAGAATGTGAAATTTAAGGTTTGAATATGAATAATGTACGAATATGTTTGGAAAGTTTAATGAATCAAGAGGGTGTAAATCGTGACAATATTCTAGTAACGTACAATAGTGATTATTCGGAAGTGAATGAGTTAGCCAATTTATTTGGTGTACGTTCAACTGCTATCAACACCACGTCGTCATATAATGGTTAGTTTCATTTAGTTTATTAATTTGTTTACTATTATTGTTATTATGATTGTCATTCATGTTTAGAATTATTATCGAAATCAATTGCGCAAATATCAGATTTCATTCCGTCATCATTATATTGCATAGTAATTGAAGAAGATTCAAAGCTGTCGCCTGATTTTTTGTATTTTATTGATCAATTATTGCCGACATTTTCGAGTGATTCATTCAGCGATGTCATTCTTACGTTCAATCATAACGGTTTGTTGCTTATTTTGTGTTTATATTAATGTTACTATAATTATTTGTCAATTGAAAATTAGTGTGCTATAGGATTTATGACGAGTTCATCAATACCATCAGCAGTGTATCGAGTTGAACATGTGAAATTTCATGGTGCGTATTTGCTGAAACGAAATGCAATCGAGAAGTGCATCTTGGCAAAAGAATCGGTATGATGCTGGAGATGTATTTTATTTGTTTGTGCACTAGTGTGATTTCATTAAATTTAGACTTGTTCCCGGAAAGCAGTGAGTGGTGAGTGTGTGTGCAATGGCTATATGCCGGACGTATCGCGAATGCAATGGATTGCCACCGATAATGAGCTGAATAATCCGTTGCTGTATTCATTTGTGCACAACACAATTGATGTTATCGGTGACAATATGAACGGTAATGAGAGTGTAACGGATAGTGTTGAAGATGCGCAATCAACTGATCAACAACCAGCGAGACTGTTCACGACGTGAGTGATGCGCATCAGTGAATTTTTTGATCAATCCCAGCAACAATAGAACTGTATGGTGTTGGTGATCTCAAACGAGAATATAACAGTATTGAATAACACTTTTAAGAAATTTTCAATCAAAATACACATCTTTGAATGCAAACAACAAATAGAGAGGTGTAGATTTAATCAACTATAAATATATATTCTCAAACCAAAAAATAGTGATGCCAGAACTTTGCTCTGAACTCACCTTTTTTTTATAGTTTCATTAATATTGTTTATTACTATGATAGATCGTTTCAGGAAATCGAATGAAACGTTACTGAGTACTGAACGTTTGTTGCCGGAATTTTATGATGTAGATTTGAGGATGTCGATTGGTGCATCACGATACGTGCCACTTGAGGATATTGTTAAGATTTGCAGAGCAGATTTATTATGGCGATATGCACGTCATAATGATAGTAATACTTATGATGATGGCAAAGGGGTTGGGGATAATACGACCGTTATGGATCCAGAATCACCTCTTTCAGTACTCATCGAAAGCTTGCCGAAAAAGTTAGTTCATTCATGGTTTTTGCATGATCATCCATTGTATTTATTATTATTATTATTGTTATTATTACTATTATTATTATTATCATTATTATTATTATTATTATTATTATTATTATTATCATTATTATTTGTCTTTGTTCTATTCATTATTAGTGTTGTTATTATAATTACTATTAGTGCTGTTATTGTAATTATTCTTAATGTTGTTATATGTTCATTATTCACGTTGATGCTGTTGTCGTTATCTTTAAAATGAGCCATTACGAGAATTTCCGAATGGTGTTAATAAATGTTTTAGCCAGTCATTCTCAATAATCTACGAAGCTGATGTTAACGACAGCAATGACAGTGATAGTGGTAATGGTAACAATGATAATCATATCAAAACTATTCATAATGGTGATAATATGGAGTTATTATCGAAATGTTTTCATATTGTGCTCGATGACAGTGAAAAGTATTCGTTTTATAGCGCTTATAAAGGGGTAACACAGTAAGTCAGATTATCTGTTCACATATTTGCTTTTATTCGTTGTTTGATTTGGTTAACGTTTATGAACGATGGTGATGCAAGCAGCCAGGACGCATGCCTCTGGATGAGGAACCTCAGTGCTTTTATATGAATTAGGTGTGGACTTTAGTCGAAGGCAGGTGCTGTATCTCAGTCGAACGTATGAGTCTGAGTTTGTGGTCGATGTATTGTTTTCTAAAAACAGCCTTATCTTTTGTTTAAAAGTTGTTTCAGATTTTCGATCGATGCTCGACGAATCTTTCTGATAAAATCAACAAGTGCATTTGCGAATATCTCAAAAATTGTAAAACGTTCTGCTTATTCTTCTTCTTTTCATCAGAAGTTATTATCCGATTCTTCAGAGTCAAATTTCACTTCATTGCGTTTACTAAAATTATAGCCAAGCTATATTTTTCATTTGTTATTAGTATTAGTATTATTATTGTTATTATGTTTGTTGTTATTATGATTTATTATTATTGTTATCATTATAATCACTATTGCGATTGTTATGGTTATTACTATTGTTATGTCAAAACCAACAGTTGAGTAATGAAGTTTAATGGGTATATTTTTGTGTGAAAATTTTGAAAGTCCTTCATAAAAGAAAGTGTTCAATTTGTTCATATTGTTTCGTTTTTTGTTATTATCTTTGCTATGATTATTATTATTATTATTATCCTAGATATTACAATTATTATTGTTATTAATATTTTATTATTGTTATCATTTTCGCTGTGGATCGCTCCTGATGATTCTTGTCGCTACTTATTGTTGTTTAATTTCGGGTTTGTTCTTTAAAAACTGCATTGTAACTTCTGATGTGATACGTGTCTATTAAAATGCTTATTCTCTTCGTTTTCATATGATTAACTTTACGTATTATTTTGTGTATTTCGAAGAGCGGGATAAGTGTGGTGCATAATATATTCTTAATAATGATAATATAGACGCTTTAATTAATAATTCGTGTTTATTCGACTTATTTAATACTTAACTGATTGTTGTCATTATCATTCTAAATATTGTTATTTATTGAAGTAAACTCAGTTGAATAAACAATTGATGCGATATGTTACAAAATTTTTGATTGTTCTCTGGGGCAGTAAATCGCGTCTGCTGCTTTCTGTAATCGAATGTATCTTTCATTTTTGAAATTGAAGCAAAACATTTATCACATTATGCACCGATTCAGCAGTTGTTTTGCTGAATGCGAATCGCAGTGACACTGTCTTCTGACGGTTATTATCTCATTGAATCGTGCAGCCGAACGATAACAATAGCAATTACTGTTGTTGTTTTATGAAAGTTTATTGCAGGCTATAATTTTCATTGATGAGTAAGTCTGTGGAACATTGCTAAATCGTTTACAACAGGCAGTAGGTGGGAACAAATTGGTTAGTAATTTTTATTTTGTTTTTAGTATTTTTATTATCAATATTGCTATCGTTTCAATAAATTGGTTTTATTGGTTTGATTCAATCGCTTTGCGTTGAATTCTGTTTGAATTTATTGTTTCTGTTAAAGTTGTTATCTGCTTACCATTGCGAAATATTTTTTGCAATTGAACAAATTGAATAGATTTTCAAATTTTGTTTTATGATATAATACTTTCCGTCTAATCTTTTACAGTCGCTTTGAAATTTTAATCGTTCGTGTCTGTAGATTACCGAAGAGGGGAGATGCCCGGACAACGGGTGTCTTCGGTTGGAGCTCGAAGAACTAATCGGGAGCGCGTTCGCGGTCGACAAACCCTATCGAATCGTCTTATCGTTTTTCTTAGTGGTGGCGAGTATTGGACTCATCATCACTTCGTCGTTTTCGCATTGACATTCTTGAGGTGTTTCGCTCTTTGCAATAATAATAATAATAATAATAATAATAATAATACTGAATATTTTTATGATGAGCGAAGTGTTATTGTTTTTCAGTTATGCGCTATTGCATGCTTCAAGGAAAACATTGAGTGCAGTAAAGACATCATTGGTAGATGTGTGGACAGGCAATGGCAGTGGAGTTGATTCTAATCTGACTGTGTCAGCCCTGTTCCCTGATGCAGCTTCTGCTGAGCAGTTCTTAGCCGTTTTGGATTTTGCTTTCTTAGCTGCTTACGCTCTAGTAGGTTTTGTTCATTGTTGTTTTGTAATGAGTGTGATTATCATTATTGCCGTTATTTTTGGTTTACTGTTTGTTACAATTTTGTTATGAGTAATAACGGCAGTCTTGAAGGGACTGTACATAAGTGGTTTATTGGGCGATCGCTATAATGCATCAAACGTACTTGCGATTGGCATGTGGCTTTCTTCCATTACTGTGAGTGAATTTTTTGAATGAATTTATTGTTATCGTTATTATTATTATTATCATTGCATAATAATAATAAAATATTATTATTGTTACTATTATTACTATTGTTATTATTATTACTTTATTTATTATTATTGTTTAAAATTATTGTTATTATTATTCAGGTGTTTTTATTCGGTTCATTCACAGGATGGCTGCAATTTTATTCGAAAATTTTTTATGTTGTAGTTTGGATTGCAAGCGGTTTAGTTCAGTCGATTGGATGGCCAACTGAGGTGAGAATTAATTATTTGTTTCGAGTGGTTTGATGAATGATGATAATAATAATTGAGATTTGTATAATGGGTAATTGGTTTGGTCACAACAGTCGAGGGACTGTATTTGGTGTGTGGTCAGCGTGTGCATCCATTGGAAATATTTTGGGGACTTTGATTGCTTCACAAACGGTGCAGATCGGTTATGAGGTTATTATCATTAATCGTACTCTCATGATTGATATCGCTTTCTTGATTGCTGCTATTATCAATTTCGTTATTATATTCATCTGTTGTTGTTATTATTACTATTGTTGGTTTTATAAAATAACGATTTAAAATTTCAGTACGCATTCGCTATTAATGCATTTCTATTAATTATTGGTGGTGTTTTTGTGAAAATTTTCCTCTATTCAGCCCCGAGGAATGTTGGTGAGTTGAGTGTTCAGAAACGATTGTTTATTTATGGGCATAGATTATTTTCAAAATTTGTTTAGTCTTTGAATTTTTCAAAAAAAAAATTATTTTTAGCGTCATTATAATTATTATTGGGTTATTGTTACATGTATTGTTATTATTATTTTTATTAATGTAAACATTCCTATTATAATGATTATCAATTTGAAGGGTTACCGGATCCGTTGGAAACGCGTGAAGATGTGAATCGGGTGATTGAGGAGGTAACAGAACGTCCGAAAGCGATCAGCTTTTGGCGGGCATGGCTTCTTCCGGGCGTAATTTCGGTGAATTTGATTTATTACTATTCATTTCTGATTCATTCAAAAGAGTTGTTTTCATAAGAATGACAAAAGTAACGACGATTGAACAATGAAAAACATTTTCAGTATTCACTAGCGTATGCTTGCTTAAAATTGGTGAATTATTCGTTCTTCTTCTGGTTACCGTTCTATTTGCATAATCGTTTTGGATGGCCTGAATCGTTGGCTGATGAGCTGTCAACTTGGTATGATTGGGGTGGGATTGTAGCTGCAATTATTGCTGGAATTTTATCGGTGATTTTTTTTTTTGCTTTTTATTGCCCAGTCAGTGAGAGTATTTTAAGATTGAAATCGTTGCAGACAGCCGAGCCCGATAGCTTTTTATTGATGTATTCAGCATTGTTACGTGTTGTACGAACTCAGATTCATACCAATTTGTGCTTCTGAGTTCTTTGATTTATATTTTGATTTTTCTCTTCTAAATACTGATCAACGATCGAATACGGCTCAATTTTACAAGCTTATCGTTAGAAAAAAATCGATGGCCATTCGGTGGCACTCAATCTCACCTTTCTTCTAAGTCATTCTAATTGATTTCAAAAATGTTGCATTAATGAATATTGAGTAGGTAGTTCATATGGAACTCAATAACGTTTATCAGTCATATACGAGGGTAGCGTTTAGAAATGTTAACAAAGTTTAGAAGTTATGCGAATCTCGCAACTTTCCAACTGACCTCTTATCTTACACCTGTTTGTGAGGATGTTTTTACTAATATCATTGCTACTATATTTTTGTTGATGTTATTATTGTTATCGTTATTGTTGTTATTATATGTTACTATAGAAAATGTTTGGTTTACACTTCGAAAACTTGATTGAGTGTTTGATTGAATTCAGTTTTTGTTTGGATAAATGAAGGATGAGATAACGGGTTGACTCTAGATTGAACTGTTTTAGGATCATTTATCGTCACGAACACCAATCGTTGTCACAATGTTGTTCGTTTCGATGGGGGCCGTATTTGCGTATGCAAGTTAGACTTATTATTATTATTATTATTATTATTATTATTATTATTATTATTATCACTGTTTTTTGAATTGAAAGTGGTCTCAATGTGAAGTTGTTTATTAATTTTATTGTTCACTTATTTATTCTCAACTTATAGACTCCCCAAATAACATACTCATCAATTCACTATTAATGATCTTAATGGGATTCTTCATTGGTGGACCAGCGAATCTGATCTCATCTACTGTTTCAGCTGATATTGGTTCGTTATGATTGGTTCGGCGGACCATTGATATTATAATTGTTACTGCGCTTATTTGTATTTATAACTACTCGTTGTTGTTTCTCTTTCATTATTCATTATTTATTATTATTGTTATTATTATTCCTGTAATAAAAAATAATAATTTCAGGCCGTTGTGATGAAGTACGAGGTTCATCAGAAGCGTTAAGTACAGTGACAGGCATAATCGATGGTACGGGTAGTATTGGGGCGAGTATTGGGCAGTTATTATTGCCGATTGTTGAGCGACGTTTTGGATGGATTTATGTTTTTTATTCATTCATTTTTATGGTTGGTTTTTTGGTTATTTATTTGTTTTGTTCATTTCATAATTGTTGATATGTGAGCAAGAAATGGAAATTGTTACAGATGATGTGCACGTTCGTGTGTTTGTTGCCGTTACTGTGGAAGGAGTGCTTTTCGGTGAGACAAAGACATGGTTATGCATTGATACATTCGGATAGTGAGGACTTATTGTCGAATGATACAGCTAATAATAATGAGCAACGGGAAGAGAGCACTGAAGAAGTGGTGCGAAATGCATAGCGTGGACGGGAATCCGAATGGTTGGTGAAGTGAAATGACAGTTGATTTGGACGATTGGACTTTTTGGCATGTCTCATCTAACTAATTATCAGCTTGTTTACTCACTAATTTTGTCGTGAATTGATTAACATACGCATGTTTGTGTGAAAAGATTGATTTTACTGGAGTGTTTATTGTGATTGTTATGATAATGATGAATGTGGGTGTGGGTGTGGGTATTGTTTTCGTGTTATGAGCTAAATAAATTGATTTTCGCGAAAGCGATAATGTGTGAAGTGAAGAAATTTTTATTTTGTTATGAATGGTTTTGTTATTAAGGCCATTTGATATTTGAACTAAATGATAGCTGTGAACGATAAGTTTATTTGCTTGAATGTTTATTTTTTCAATTGGATTTGCAAGTGACAGGGAGGTAGTTTTGTTTGGCAGACGATTGCCGAATTTGCTCTTCGCTGGCTCGTTATTGTTTGTATTGTTATGTAAAATATTTATTTATTTCGTTAGTTGTAATATTATGTACACATTTATGAATCATTGAAACGATTAGAGTTTTATTCATGTTGATAAAATAATGGTTTAGGTGAAGAGAGATCGTGGTAATGCGTAAGAGTTCAGTGATGAGGTTGACGACATCCGGAAGATGTTTTTCATCTACTCAGAATATGGCGAGTGGCCGCGGTGATAGTTTAGCATCAGTGAGTTTGACGCCGAAAGAAGACTCAAATGGTGAACAAAGAGGAGACGCGGATGGGGTCAGAGTCAATAAGGGCGTGAAACGTGCGAGACTATCGGTGAACAACACGGCGGTGATGCAATCTTTTGAGGAAGAGCCGCGTTATTCGAATGCATCCATAGCAGAGCATTGTGTTGTGGGTAGGTCGGATGCTGGAGCGTGCCTCGTTGAGGGTTTGATTCATTTATGTGTTCGTTTATTGAATTATTGCTTCAATTCTTTTATAATTTGTTGTTAATGCATAGTTACAGCAGTAATGAAAGGTTGGTTGTTTGAAGGTGATGAAAGTTGTCGGCGTTACTCGGTAGTGTACGGAAGGGTATCGACACGCGTTCATAAGCGATGGGAAAATGACGGAATGCTTATATGCAAGCAACGTTTTGCGCTGCTTCAAGATGAGGTGAGCCATTTTGTTGGTTATTTTGATTTTTATGTTGTTTTGCATACGCACATATCAAGTTTTATAAATTGAACAACACTTTATAGTTTAACATGCGATCATATGAATAGGTTACCCTTAAGATCTAAACATATTAAAGCAAAATCGATGAATCTAACAAAGAAGGTAAGGAATTTTGAACGAAACACATTTTTGTTAGCATTTGAACAGAGTTAATTGTAAACGTTGATGAACTTATTGAGAAAATAATAACAGTAAGAGTAATGTTAGTAAATCACTTTGGAATGTCTGAAGGATGGTAAAACAGTGGCACATGTGAGCGCATTTTCGAAGAAACAGTTGGAGAGTTTAAAAAGCGGAAGTCGACTGGTCATAAGTGGTTTTGAATTGGAAATACAAGAGGTTTTTGATGATGACTCAGGCAAGCAAAGTCCCACTTCATCTGGTTTGTTTTACTCTAGGTACTACTTGTTACATTTTGATCAGATACATGTAATGTCAGTGATATACTAATTTGATTGCTGTATCTAATATTATAATAACAGTAATGCAATATTATTATTAATAATAATAGTATTTTTAAAAAGTTGATGAATTTAAATTGGTTTCAGCGAAGCAAACATTTCAATCGCATGCTTCTCAAAAAACATCCAGCCTAACGTCATCATCTCAAGCGACAGTAGGTAATAGTTCAGTATTGAGAAATAAGTTTGTTCAACCACTTCTAAATAGATTATCAGAGGAATGCAATCGAACAGCTGAGGTGTTCATTGTAAATAAAGTTTGTTTTGTTTTTATTTTTGTTTTGTATTTATTTTTGTTTGTTTTGCTTTGTTTGTTTTCTTTTATTTTACTTTTGTTTTTTTTTGCTGTTAATGTTATTGTTGCTGTTATTATTATACCGTTATTTTTTGAGGATGCAAAATGTGACGTAGACGATGAAGAAGATATTATCTTAGATAGTCACATAGCACGCTATTTGAGACCACATCAGAGGGACGGTATTACATTCCTTTATAAACAACTCGTAGTAAGGTTTTAAATTTGACTTTTTTGAATTCATTTATTTGTTTGTTTATTCGTTCGTTTCTTCATTGGTTTGCTTGTTTATTTATTTGTTTGTTATTTATTCATTTATTCGTTTGTTTAGAAGCCGAACAGCGGTGTGATATTGGCCGACGAAATGGGTTTGGGTAAGAGTGTGCAAACGATTGCCATAATATGGATCTTATTGAAGCAGTTCAAAACTAGAAGGAATCACAAAAATAAGTTACTTACGGCGGCAAATAATAGCCAAGATAATAGCAGTTTAAAATTTCTTTTAATCACACCCACATCGTTAGTTGATAATTGGCGTTTCGAGTTCAACAAATGGTTACCACATTCCGCATCGTCACTGGTATTATGATTTATTATTATTATTATTACTATTACTAATTACTATTACCACAAGGATAATAATAAGAAAATTATGTCAGGTTTCTGCGGTGACAAAAGCGGATGATATACGTAAATTTTCGATCTATTCGACGCATAGTGCAGTGCTATTATTAAGCTACGAAATGGCATTGCGTTGTCGAGAGGTATTAGAGCGATGTACATTTACGTTGATGATTTGTGATGAGGCACATCGTCTCAAGAATTCGCTCTCAAATCTTCGAATCTTTGTTCGTTTCTCATATTCATATTCTTAATAATGCCCTTTGCTAGTTTGATTTCTTGATTTCTTCAATAAGGTTGGTAATAATAGTAATAATAATAATAATAATAGCAATAATAGGAGATAATTAGATGATAGATACAAGCCGGATCATAGCCTGACTCAGGCAATAATGATATTGCTACTCCACTCGGTTCGGAGCAAAACTTTCCTCCGCGAATGGGAATCGAACCCGCGACGTACCATTTGCCGGTTGGGGCTCTACCTCTGACCTATCGGGGAGACTGTTCAGTATCCGCTGAATGGTTGTGTTAAGATCGCAATCAGTTCTTTAGTGCGCATAATGCGAAAGTGATCGGATGAGCGTGAAACGCTACAATCAGAGCGAACTGATATGTCCGCGATCACGATAACATAACAAATAATGACAAATAATTAGGTAATAGATACAGGCCGGATAATAGCAATGATAATAATAAAAAAAGTAGTATCATCCAAAAAGGATGCTAATTTATGACCGAAAATAGCGGTAGTAATTTGCAGATTAGTAGCATTTGTGCGCAGAGACGTTTATTACTGACCGGAACGCCCATTCAGAACGATCTGAATGAATTTTTCTCGTTGGTCGATCTCGTGAAACCGGGGAAATTTGAAAATTTTAGCGAATTTAAAAATTTAGTCGACGATTTAAATAAGGTTTGTTTGACTTTTTTCTCTTATTCACTTTAATAAGTCTGTGGATATTGTCGTTATCGATATACTCTGTACATATTATTATTATTATTATTATTATTATTATTATTATTATTATTATTATTATTATTATTATTACATATTATTATTATTATTATTATTATTATTATTATTATTATTATTATTATTATTATTATTATTATTATTATTATTATTATTATTATTATTATTATTATTATTATTATAATAATAATAATAATAATAATAATAATAATAATAATAATAATAATAATAATAATAATAATAATAATAATAATAATAATAATAATATGTAATAATAATAATAATAATAATAATAATAATAATAATAATAATAATAATAATAATAATAATATGTACAGAGTATATCGATAACGACAATATCCACAGACTTATTAAAGTGAATAAGAGAAAAAAGTCAAACAAACCTTATTTAAATCGTCGACTAAATTTTTAAATTCGCTAAAATTTTCAAATTTCCCCGGTTTCACGAGATCGACCAACGAGAAAAATTCATTCAGATCGTTCTGAATGGGCGTTCCGGTCAGTAATAAACGTCTCTGCGCACAAATGCTACTAATCTGCAAATTACTACCGCTATTTTCGGTCATAAATTAGCATCCTTTTTGGATGATACTACTTTTTTTATTATTATCATTGCTATTATCCGGCCTGTATCTATTACCTAATTATTTGTCATTATTTGTTATGTTATCGTGATCGCGGACATATCAGTTCGCTCTGATTGTAGCGTTTCACGCTCATCCGATCACTTTCGCATTATGCGCACTAAAGAACTGATTGCGATCTTAACACAACCATTCAGCGGATACTGAACAGTCTCCCCGATAGGTCAGAGGTAGAGCCCCAACCGGCAAATGGTACGTCGCGGGTTCGATTCCCATTCGCGGAGGAAAGTTTTGCTCCGAACCGAGTGGAGTAGCAATATCATTATTGCCTGAGTCAGGCTATGATCCGGCTTGTATCTATCATCTAATTATCTCCTATTATTGCTATTATTATTATTATTATTACTATTATTACCAACCTTATTGAAGAAATCAAGAAATCAAACTAGCAAAGGGCATTATTAAGAATATGAATATGAGAAACGAACAAAGATTCGAAGATTTGAGAGCGAATTCTTGAGACGATGTGCCTCATCACAAATCATCAACGTAAATGTACATCGCTCTAATACCTCTCGACAACGCAATGCCATTTCGTAGCTTAATAATAGCACTGCACTATGCGTCGAATAGATCGAAAATTTACGTATATCATCCGCTTTTGTCACCGCAGAAACCTGACATAATTTTCTTATTATTATCCTTGTGGTAATAGTAATTAGTAATAGTAATAATAATAATAATAAATCATAATACCAGTGACGATGCGGAATGTGGTAACCATTTGTTGAACTCGAAACGCCAATTATCAACTAACGATGTGGGTGTGATTAAAAGAAATTTTAAACTGCTATTATCTTGGCTATTATTTGCCGCCGTAAGTAACTTATTTTTGTGATTCCTTCTAGTTTTGAACTGCTTCAATAAGATCCATATTATGGCAATCGTTTGCACACTCTTACCCAAACCCATTTCGTCGGCCAATATCACACCGCTGTTCGGCTTCTAAACAAACGAATAAATGAATAAATAACAAACAAATAAATAAACAAGCAAACCAATGAAGAAACGAACGAATAAACAAACAAATAAATGAATTCAAAAAAGTCAAATTTAAAACCTTACTACGAGTTGTTTATAAAGGAATGTAATACCGTCCCTCTGATGTGGTCTCAAATAGCGTGCTATGTGACTATCTAAGATAATATCTTCTTCATCGTCTACGTCACATTTTGCATCCTCAAAAAATAACGGTATAATAATAACAGCAACAATAACATTAACAGCAAAAAAAAACAAAAGTAAAATAAAAGAAAACAAACAAAGCAAAACAAACAAAAATAAATACAAAACAAAAATAAAAACAAAACAAACTTTATTTACAATGAACACCTCAGCTGTTCGATTGCATTCCTCTGATAATCTATTTAGAAGTGGTTGAACAAACTTATTTCTCAATACTGAACTATTACCTACTGTCGCTTGAGATGATGACGTTAGGCTGGATGTTTTTTGAGAAGCATGCGATTGAAATGTTTGCTTCGCTGAAACCAATTTAAATTCATCAACTTTTTAAAAATACTATTATTATTAATAATAATATTGCATTACTGTTATTATAATATTAGATACAGCAATCAAATTAGTATATCACTGACATTACATGTATCTGATCAAAATGTAACAAGTAGTACCTAGAGTAAAACAAACCAGATGAAGTGGGACTTTGCTTGCCTGAGTCATCATCAAAAACCTCTTGTATTTCCAATTCAAAACCACTTATGACCAGTCGACTTCCGCTTTTTAAACTCTCCAACTGTTTCTTCGAAAATGCGCTCACATGTGCCACTGTTTTACCATCCTTCAGACATTCCAAAGTGATTTACTAACATTACTCTTACTGTTATTATTTTCTCAATAAGTTCATCAACGTTTACAATTAACTCTGTTCAAATGCTAACAAAAATGTGTTTCGTTCAAAATTCCTTACCTTCTTTGTTAGATTCATCGATTTTGCTTTAATATGTTTAGATCTTAAGGGTAACCTATTCATATGATCGCATGTTAAACTATAAAGTGTTGTTCAATTTATAAAACTTGATATGTGCGTATGCAAAACAACATAAAAATCAAAATAACCAACAAAATGGCTCACCTCATCTTGAAGCAGCGCAAAACGTTGCTTGCATATAAGCATTCCGTCATTTTCCCATCGCTTATGAACGCGTGTCGATACCCTTCCGTACACTACCGAGTAACGCCGACAACTTTCATCACCTTCAAACAACCAACCTTTCATTACTGCTGTAACTATGCATTAACAACAAATTATAAAAGAATTGAAGCAATAATTCAATAAACGAACACATAAATGAATCAAACCCTCAACGAGGCACGCTCCAGCATCCGACCTACCCACAACACAATGCTCTGCTATGGATGCATTCGAATAACGCGGCTCTTCCTCAAAAGATTGCATCACCGCCGTGTTGTTCACCGATAGTCTCGCACGTTTCACGCCCTTATTGACTCTGACCCCATCCGCGTCTCCTCTTTGTTCACCATTTGAGTCTTCTTTCGGCGTCAAACTCACTGATGCTAAACTATCACCGCGGCCACTCGCCATATTCTGAGTAGATGAAAAACATCTTCCGGATGTCGTCAACCTCATCACTGAACTCTTACGCATTACCACGATCTCTCTTCACCTAAACCATTATTTTATCAACATGAATAAAACTCTAATCGTTTCAATGATTCATAAATGTGTACATAATATTACAACTAACGAAATAAATAAATATTTTACATAACAATACAAACAATAACGAGCCAGCGAAGAGCAAATTCGGCAATCGTCTGCCAAACAAAACTACCTCCCTGTCACTTGCAAATCCAATTGAAAAAATAAACATTCAAGCAAATAAACTTATCGTTCACAGCTATCATTTAGTTCAAATATCAAATGGCCTTAATAACAAAACCATTCATAACAAAATAAAAATTTCTTCACTTCACACATTATCGCTTTCGCGAAAATCAATTTATTTAGCTCATAACACGAAAACAATACCCACACCCACACCCACATTCATCATTATCATAACAATCACAATAAACACTCCAGTAAAATCAATCTTTTCACACAAACATGCGTATGTTAATCAATTCACGACAAAATTAGTGAGTAAACAAGCTGATAATTAGTTAGATGAGACATGCCAAAAAGTCCAATCGTCCAAATCAACTGTCATTTCACTTCACCAACCATTCGGATTCCCGTCCACGCTATGCATTTCGCACCACTTCTTCAGTGCTCTCTTCCCGTTGCTCATTATTATTAGCTGTATCATTCGACAATAAGTCCTCACTATCCGAATGTATCAATGCATAACCATGTCTTTGTCTCACCGAAAAGCACTCCTTCCACAGTAACGGCAACAAACACACGAACGTGCACATCATCTGTAACAATTTCCATTCCTTGCTCACATATCAACAATTATGAAATGAACAAAACAAATAAATAACCAAAAAACCAACCATAAAAATGAATGAATAAAAAACATAAATCCATCCAAAACGTCGCTCAACAATCGGCAATAATAACTGCCCAATACTCGCCCCAATACTACCCGTACCATCGATTATGCCTGTCACTGTACTTAACGCTTCTGATGAACCTCGTACTTCATCACAACGGCCTGAAATTATTATTTTTTATTACAGGAATAATAATAACAATAATAATAAATAATGAATAATGAAAGAGAAACAACAACGAGTAGTTATAAATACAAATAAGCGCAGTAACAATTATAATATCAATGGTCCGCCGAACCAATCATAACGAACCAATATCAGCTGAAACAGTAGATGAGATCAGATTCGCTGGTCCACCAATGAAGAATCCCATTAAGATCATTAATAGTGAATTGATGAGTATGTTATTTGGGGAGTCTATAAGTTGAGAATAAATAAGTGAACAATAAAATTAATAAACAACTTCACATTGAGACCACTTTCAATTCAAAAAACAGTGATAATAATAATAATAATAATAATAATAATAATAATAATAATAATAAGTCTAACTTGCATACGCAAATACGGCCCCCATCGAAACGAACAACATTGTGACAACGATTGGTGTTCGTGACGATAAATGATCCTAAAACAGTTCAATCTAGAGTCAACCCGTTATCTCATCCTTCATTTATCCAAACAAAAACTGAATTCAATCAAACACTCAATCAAGTTTTCGAAGTGTAAACCAAACATTTTCTATAGTAACATATAATAACAACAATAACGATAACAATAATAACATCAACAAAAATATAGTAGCAATGATATTAGTAAAAACATCCTCACAAACAGGTGTAAGATAAGAGGTCAGTTGGAAAGTTGCGAGATTCGCATAACTTCTAAACTTTGTTAACATTTCTAAACGCTACCCTCGTATATGACTGATAAACGTTATTGAGTTCCATATGAACTACCTACTCAATATTCATTAATGCAACATTTTTGAAATCAATTAGAATGACTTAGAAGAAAGGTGAGATTGAGTGCCACCGAATGGCCATCGATTTTTTTCTAACGATAAGCTTGTAAAATTGAGCCGTATTCGATCGTTGATCAGTATTTAGAAGAGAAAAATCAAAATATAAATCAAAGAACTCAGAAGCACAAATTGGTATGAATCTGAGTTCGTACAACACGTAACAATGCTGAATACATCAATAAAAAGCTATCGGGCTCGGCTGTCTGCAACGATTTCAATCTTAAAATACTCTCACTGACTGGGCAATAAAAAGCAAAAAAAAATCACCGATAAAATTCCAGCAATAATTGCAGCTACAATCCCACCCCAATCATACCAAGTTGACAGCTCATCAGCCAACGATTCAGGCCATCCAAAACGATTATGCAAATAGAACGGTAACCAGAAGAAGAACGAATAATTCACCAATTTTAAGCAAGCATACGCTAGTGAATACTGAAAATGTTTTTCATTGTTCAATCGTCGTTACTTTTGTCATTCTTATGAAAACAACTCTTTTGAATGAATCAGAAATGAATAGTAATAAATCAAATTCACCGAAATTACGCCCGGAAGAAGCCATGCCCGCCAAAAGCTGATCGCTTTCGGACGTTCTGTTACCTCCTCAATCACCCGATTCACATCTTCACGCGTTTCCAACGGATCCGGTAACCCTTCAAATTGATAATCATTATAATAGGAATGTTTACATTAATAAAAATAATAATAACAATACATGTAACAATAACCCAATAATAATTATAATGACGCTAAAAATAATTTTTTTTTGAAAAATTCAAAGACTAAACAAATTTTGAAAATAATCTATGCCCATAAATAAACAATCGTTTCTGAACACTCAACTCACCAACATTCCTCGGGGCTGAATAGAGGAAAATTTTCACAAAAACACCACCAATAATTAATAGAAATGCATTAATAGCGAATGCGTACTGAAATTTTAAATCGTTATTTTATAAAACCAACAATAGTAATAATAACAACAACAGATGAATATAATAACGAAATTGATAATAGCAGCAATCAAGAAAGCGATATCAATCATGAGAGTACGATTAATGATAATAACCTCATAACCGATCTGCACCGTTTGTGAAGCAATCAAAGTCCCCAAAATATTTCCAATGGATGCACACGCTGACCACACACCAAATACAGTCCCTCGACTGTTGTGACCAAACCAATTACCCATTATACAAATCTCAATTATTATTATCATCATTCATCAAACCACTCGAAACAAATAATTAATTCTCACCTCAGTTGGCCATCCAATCGACTGAACTAAACCGCTTGCAATCCAAACTACTACATAAAAAATTTTCGAATAAAATTGCAGCCATCCTGTGAATGAACCGAATAAAAACACCTGAATAATAATAACAATAATTTTAAACAATAATAATAAATAAAGTAATAATAATAACAATAGTAATAATAGTAACAATAATAATATTTTATTATTATTATGCAATGATAATAATAATAATAACGATAACAATAAATTCATTCAAAAAATTCACTCACAGTAATGGAAGAAAGCCACATGCCAATCGCAAGTACGTTTGATGCATTATAGCGATCGCCCAATAAACCACTTATGTACAGTCCCTTCAAGACTGCCGTTATTACTCATAACAAAATTGTAACAAACAGTAAACCAAAAATAACGGCAATAATGATAATCACACTCATTACAAAACAACAATGAACAAAACCTACTAGAGCGTAAGCAGCTAAGAAAGCAAAATCCAAAACGGCTAAGAACTGCTCAGCAGAAGCTGCATCAGGGAACAGGGCTGACACAGTCAGATTAGAATCAACTCCACTGCCATTGCCTGTCCACACATCTACCAATGATGTCTTTACTGCACTCAATGTTTTCCTTGAAGCATGCAATAGCGCATAACTGAAAAACAATAACACTTCGCTCATCATAAAAATATTCAGTATTATTATTATTATTATTATTATTATTATTATTGCAAAGAGCGAAACACCTCAAGAATGTCAATGCGAAAACGACGAAGTGATGATGAGTCCAATACTCGCCACCACTAAGAAAAACGATAAGACGATTCGATAGGGTTTGTCGACCGCGAACGCGCTCCCGATTAGTTCTTCGAGCTCCAACCGAAGACACCCGTTGTCCGGGCATCTCCCCTCTTCGGTAATCTACAGACACGAACGATTAAAATTTCAAAGCGACTGTAAAAGATTAGACGGAAAGTATTATATCATAAAACAAAATTTGAAAATCTATTCAATTTGTTCAATTGCAAAAAATATTTC